>JABFEB020000104.1:15508865-15520691 GCA_019775895.2 Stomatorhinus ivindoensis | reverse complement strand
CCGCCCCCCCCCCCCCCCCCCATAAACTATTCCAAGTATTTATTTTTGAAAAGGCTACTAACTTTCAGAATCACCACTGCCTAATCACTGAAACATTTCCTCAGTAACGGTCCCTCCTGCCGCATCCCCTGCTCTGCAGCTGCCTGCACAAAATGGACGACCCATTCTACAGGTCTGCTGCACAAAATGGCTCCTCTTGGGAGGTGAGTCTGTCATGCCTCCACCCCCCAGACTGATGACTTAAACAAGATGCTTGGATAAAAAGCTAAATGAGGAATCCATCCTCTTTAATAAAAAAAAACGAAAATTACTGGCTTTTAATCATGCATGTGTGTATTTCAAGTGCAACCTGTGGCCCAAAGATGACAAAATGGTTAATGATAAAAATGAAAGCGGGGGAAGCACAGAATGCTGGAGTCCTTTCTCACCTGGATGTGCATTTTAATAACCGCTTTGCCAATAAGCGTGGCACCAAAGAAGGTCCAGAAAGGAACCAGAAAGTGACCACATGTTATCCCAGCCAGGTCAAAGAGGGGGTTTGGAATCTGGAAAAGACCAGAAAAAAAGCACAGGAAAATGCTTAAAGACAGCAAGCATTCAAATACAATTGTATTTAATTTTAAAATTACATATATAGGCTGAATTAACACAAATACCCAAACAGTGTTTCAAATAATTTCGACAAATTTGATAAGCTTATGCAAGTTGGTCACATTAAAATTTGAAGTGGAAGCATCATTGAAAATATGACAGTACAAATAAATAAATAACCCAAATTGGTAATTGGCATTTGTTTTTAGATATAACTGTTACAAACCTATCATTAAAATAAACTGCATTCTAGCTTTATCACCACAATACATAATGTTTTAATACAAGCACACCAAAACTGAATTACCAGAATATATATTCTAAATCAACTTGCATACATTAATCCATTTGTTGGTCATGCTGTTACACACAGGAATGGTGGATTTTTACAGGTATTCTCAGTCTTACTTACGGAGGCACAGGCTAGAATTCCAAAAAATCCAACTTTTTGGACCATTTTCTGGACCGCCAGCTTCGCTCTGGTTGCGAAGTCCTGAAAATGGGAAAATGAGCAGGATTTAGACATTTAAAAAGAGACATTTTCAAATACAGGGTAATCAGATTTTTTAAATTGTGACAAACCATACGTATTTGAAAGAAATACCACTTCATTCTCTAGATGATGGGTCCCAAAATTAAAAATCAAGTTGTTTTTCAATCAGAATGACTTTTTATCAACTTTAACTTCAAACAGTTTTTTACTTGATTACATTGATTGAAACTTATTTGTTTCAATTTACGGGGGAAAAAAGTTATTTTAATGTTTTAAAACGAAAACAAAAAGAATCAAAAAGAAAGATTCTACATCAACGCAGAACATATATTCTTAGTTAAGATATTTACTTGAGGAATAACAGTTTTATGCATTAATAAAAAAAACAACCATTTTTCCATAATTCTGATCAAGCTCAATACAGACTTTTTAATTTTTAAAAGCATTACATATTATATCTGAAAGTGTTTAAAGGAAAACTATCAGAGGATTTAAATGGAAATTAAGATGATTTTGTAGGATTTCATTTTTTAATTTTGAAAAGAATAATTTTCCTTTTTTAACTTCATTTCCAGTACCTTAATTTGAATATTATTTTTATGCAATGAATTGTATTTGCAAGAATCAAATATGCAGTTTGTTGATGAATTATCAGAGACAGAACTGAAAGGCATCGCTTTAATGTTTGCAATATGTTCTCATACCCAAAATATAACAGTAATAGAAGATAAAATTAATTTCTACAATAATCTGAAAAGTAATTTAGAATAGATTTTTAAAACAACTTTCTGCTCAAAACAGACATAACATGAAACATTTAAAACAGTTCAAGATTTTTGTTGAAGAAAATATTCAAATAGAAACTGACCACCTAAATGAACGAACTATGACAAAATTTAATTCAAAAACAGTATTAACACCTTTGGGAGGGGGAGAATTTTTTTTTTTATTCAAGAGACATTAAGAACTGCTTAAATTATTATACTTCTGTTTATCCACCTGCAATTACCATGAGACATAGGTATGTAAAATCACCTTAAAAGGTAAAAGAAAATGTGCCTATCCCACCCCACCCCCCAAAAAGGGGGGAGAAAAAAAACATTTCTACATTAAGATGACATACCCCAGTTTCAATAAAATTGATTATATGCTGGAATTAAAAATACTGACCAACAAAATCAGGACAAGGATACACGTTACGGCTGTCATTCGCTTACAATACAGTATTACTCAGAGACAGAAACAAAAAAGATATTTATTCTCTCTTAAAAAAATAACCTGTTATTTGTGCCTGTAAAATTGAGTCATTATTATTTTGTCATTACTAACAGAAGCAATTTTATTTAATTCTCAAAACAAAACAGACCCTTTCAGTTACTTACCCAACATAGAAGGTTTTCAAACTCCATTCATTTTTGGGAATAAGGAACAACAGACAAGATCGAACTCCCAGATAATTCCAATGAGTCAGAAACCTTACAGATTCTTCATGTTTCCCTTGAGTCCATCAGCTCTACAAAAGTAGTAGTTTTTTTTCCCCTTCTAAGAATGGCACAGAATTTTCCTTAATCTACCTTTGCTGGGAAGAGGAGGGTTAACATTGCAAATGAAAAATATTGCTTGAAGGAGTTTAAGGAATTTTTGTCTTCATTATTGGGACCAAAAAGCAGAGAGATAAATGCCCCCAAAGGAGGAAAAAAATAATTTCAACCAATATTTTATATTTGGTCATTTTTTAAACCTCCAAAATATTCTAAGGCTTAATTACAAGGACAATTGTGAAGCTAAGCATTTTGTGATGATAATATTAAAACCTGAAGAATCATGTTCAGCCTCACATTATAAGGATGATGTCTGCTATCAATGATGATTTCTTTCAGCGTTTAATATTTTTAGGCTGTGGTGCTTTTTAACAATCACGCTTACAGAAAGGTCGTTTTCTTCTAAATATGTTTTTCTGTATTCATATTTTTCATAATGGATATCAAAACTAAAAATTGTGGAGTATAAACTGCTTAGGAAAATACAATTTACATAATATAAAATTTGAAATTATGGTGTCCAATTTGTGAATAATTTGCAACATATTATAAAGCAGTATAATGTTAAATGATTGATTTAGCACCGAGACTGATTTGATCTTCAATATCTGCCACATGTTCTAAATGCCTATTTTGCATTTTTTATTTTAAAAATTAACAGTCATATATACGACTTACAAAGTATTTTTTGGAATGAAATATAACAATTGAGGAATCTCAGAAACTATCCATACAGGCAAAAACTAAAGACCAAAATGAACATTTCTGTGATCTATAAAACTGCGGCTAATAAACTAAGGCAGATTTTCATATTTGACTAAAGTACAAGACTAATAGCTATGAACAAAATATATATTTTCTCTATCACTAAACTATCTGCTACACTAAAATTTCAATTTTCAAATCATTGCATCAAATGAACATTTAATTATAAAATAAACATATTTAAACTGATGTTATCACTTGCATTTTAATTAGAGATTGGCAAAATCAATACCTTTTCAAACTGGGGAAATTTAATAAGGTTTTTCAAAATGGACTTTACTGTTTTAAAAGTTCAAAGTCACAGTAGGCAAGTGTAACAATGTGCTAGTTTCACAGAATCTTTAAACCTAATATGGACATGAAGGGCTCTTGTAAAGACTATTTTTTCCAAACAACCAACATTTACCCAAGGGAAATGTTCTACTCTGAAGTGGCTTAACTGAAATCACTCTCATTGGTTCAAATTTGAATTTTCGCCACAAGATGACAACCAATCAACTTCAGTTTTCATTGCAACTCAGAAGTTTGAATTCTTTTGATCTGGGGCACAATGATCGTGATGCCAATCCGTTGGCTGGAATTTGTGTGGTTTATGACAAAACCTCTCTGGGCTGGTTTTCAACAATGAAACCTACTGCAGGGAGACACATGGGGGACATAGAAAAATCCAGAGAGTAAGAATTCAGTGGCATCATTGGGCAGGGGGGAGGGGGGCAGAAAAGTGAAGACAAAGCATACCTTATTGCCGCCTCATCAACAAATATGATTCCCACAGACAGGTTTCATTACAATGGATAGTGAGAAATGGGTGGGTTATAGAATACAGTTTGGTGAAAGCAAGGCAGCGAACTTAATGATTGACTATCAAGATCTCAAAGCTCCTCTTTCATCTAGTTTGAACCACAAAACAGTACATTAGATGTGCACATAAAATCCAAAACAAAAACCTCTCCTTTTTTTGGAAATTCTCTCAGTCATGGAAAATTACTAAGTTGGCAATAGGTCTATTCCTATGGGATGGGCTTAAAGGCAATTACATTTAGCAGCTCTTGACAAGAGTGGACAACCATTAAAGGAATGGAAGCGTGATTACCATGTTCTAACACAAATTATATCTGAAAAGCCCAGTCAGAAATTAATTTATTTGTAGGGTCATAGCTTATTTTACTTAAGTACTTGTAAAATACTAGTACTATTGAAATAGTCTAGTATAACCCAGTATATACAAGTATAACCCAGGTTCTTGTAAATCAAGATTGAGGTATAATGGTAAGGCTAAAGCTTTCTTTTAATGAGTGTTCTGTAATTACTGTACAAACTGCAGATCCTGCACTTTAAATGCAAACTCGCTCTCTCACCACAGAGACGGCGGTGAATGACGCAAATGGACAAATCTCGCAGTTTTAATGATATATCGTAATCCTGAAACCTGTTTTGTGAACCCGTTTCGGCTTGCACGCCGAGGACAGCATTCCTTAAAATTTTGATTTTCGCAGGTGGGCACGCGCATTCTTATTTTTATATACAACATAATTAATATAATATATAAAAAATAAGAATGCACATACACACACGCGCAGGGATATCGTTAGATTTTCTGTTTAATATTGGAAATATTTGAGGCTGAGCAGGAGGAGACATGTAAAACAGGGAGGCGACGGAGCAGCTGGAATGGGGAGGTAAACTGCTCGTTAAGAATAACGCGTACATATATCACCAAGCCGACACCCACACGACATTTTCTGAATGAAGCCCTTTCACGGAAGGGGACGTTCAGCTTTTTGGGCCGTTAACACTTAGCAGACCGGGGCGCTTCGCTTTCAGGTCCACCGGCACTGGACCGGCACGATTCCTGTGATATCTTAGCTAAACCTCGGCTATGAACATTTAATTCTACCATGGGGGGGGGGGGCAAAAAATAAATAAGCGCCCCTGGAGAGTCCACGTTGACAAATTCTTTAACAAGCTGCGGTTAAAGGGAAGCTGGTTTTACTCTGACTCACCCCCCTTTCAAACAGTTTACTGGAAATAAAGAGGAGATGGGGGGGGAGCCTTCAGAGAAGTCACGTGAGCCGCGTGGGCAAACCACAAGCCGGCAAGGGCTCGGCGGAGGGGGACAAGCGCATCGGACACACGCCTAAGACGGGTTGTGCTCGCTCCCGATCCTGGGAGTTGGCAGTGGGCAATTCACAGACACTTAACCTCTTCCGCACTGCCTAATTCGGGAGATGGGCGTCCCTTCAGCGGTATCAGACACAGCAGGTTTCAGCTTAAAAAAAACAATGTCCTGCCACTGACTGATATTCTTTTCTATATGTATTTTTTGTGTGCCACCTGATTTTGAGGCTAAGTAATATTTCATATCATATAAATAAAGCAGCAAATGCCCGAATTAAAATGCTTAATCCTAAAGCCTTCTGTCTAAGCATGCTGTGCTGTCCAGATGCCTGAAGATACCATCCTCCTCATGCCCATGATTTAGCTGCCAGCCACAGGTCGCTGTGGGCACTTCCCCTTCCTGACTTAGGAGCAAAGACAGAAAAACACACATTTTAAAACTGTCCCATTTTTGCTAAAACAATACATAAACATAGTACGTACAACAAAACAAGGTTGAAAAGTAAGTTTGAGTCCACATATGGGAAATTAAACAATCCGGATGACAGAATATAACGTTAATCTCCTCCTTACAGGCTTGAAGAAAGATTGAAAATAACGTCTGTCAAAGTTACAAAAAGTATTCAAAAAAAATATCACTCTGACCAAATGAACTACAAACACCTTTTCTCTGGGATGTTCCTGAAGTTTGCCCACCAGCAGACATCGTTCACAATGGTAACAAGCACCATCCCCCAAGTGAGTGGCTCATGGATGCTACAAATCAGTAGTGCTTTCAACAGACCGTCCACACACAAGAGGACAGGAGACTGTCCTATGAAGGAGGCAGCTCCTACTGACAAGAGCTCCACTCCTAGAAGGCACTGGAACATTCCGGAACATCCCACCACTACACGCTCCCATGCTGGAGAGGAGAAAGACTTAAGAGAGGAGGATGGGCATACTTCCAGCACTTAGAAGTAATTAAAGGAAATAAATTAGGGATAAGCAGAGAGCATTTGTCTGGAAGGAGGCCCTCTATGTTCTCGGGGTCAGGGGTTCCACAGGGTTCCCAGAAGGCAGGCTGGGGTGACGGAGGGGCCCTTTATACGAGGATGGCTATACCCCTGTAATGTCAGCAGCTGGCTCTCAGATGCGGGCGGTGGGAACCGCTGGTCCCAACATTAGCGGCATCTGGAATCGACTGCAGGTACGGTTTTAGCCCCCCATCCCTCCACCCAACAGCAGCCCCAAATGACGCATCACACGTGTGCGCAAGAGACTATAAGATCACCGCCGCCGCGCGAGTCCTCGTCCGAAGGCTGCAGCATACGGAGATACCTGATCGTGGAAAGTTTAAATCAAGGTTTTGTTTTCTTTTTTTAAGATTATTTTTTTATTCAGGTTTACCGAATGAAAAATTAACTTCCCACATTCAGATTAACCGTGTCAAGAGGGGGATTTTAACTTAATGTTTAAAGCTGATTGCGTAGCTTACAAAAAAAAAAAAAAAAAAAACACGGTGTGGTTTTCAGAAACAGCGAATGGACAATGTACTGCACTGTCATCCGTCATTTTATTTAAAGCCGCAGCTTGATAGGCGACGACCTTAATCTCAGAATCACAAATCTCATCGTCTTCCTTCTCAGTCACCGCTCTGCGGTGTCACTCCATCATCTCGACACCCGGAACAGTCTACCTTATGCTGAGGCATCCGAGGAAGATCCTGGAAGACGTAAACACCCTCACATTCTGCCAGAGGTCCTTCGGGTGGAAATTACACGAGCAAGCATCTCGCTGGTGCATCTGGAAGACCGCACCGTGTCGGGCGAAGGGTGGACGAGATATCCCCGTGCATCATGGAATTTCGGGAAATGGAGAGCAGGGCACAGTGTGTGGGGCAGGTGGAGGAAAGGAACTGGAGCATAGAGCCTTATGGACACCAGTGATCTTTATTGGTTTATTACTGTTTTTTTTTGATCAGGTCAGAATGTTGTGCACACTGTGGGACACACTCACCTGAGCGCGCTCAGCCTGTTCCAGCATCTCTTCAAATTCCTCATAGTCCTCGTCGTCTGGCTCAGTGCCCGAGAGCCTGGCAGCACGAGCCATGAAGTACGGGGGCAGCTCCCCGATGGCCGTGCCCGCCCCCTGGCACGGGGATGAAGCAGAAACAGGAGGTGTGAACACGGCCAGGTCAGCGGGCACTAGCCGGGTGACACCCTGACCCGTCCCCACAGGTTAAGGAAGTCACAAGCGTAGAGGGACATTCCAACAGCCAGAGGCCGCAGCTTCCCCTTGAAGAGAGGAACCCTCCAAAATTAGAGACTGTGTATGGGACGTACACTTTTCTCCAGGGGTGCCAACCTGACGTTAGAAAGGAGCCAAACAAAAGCCCGCCTGACTTATAAACCAAAAACA
This sequence comes from Stomatorhinus ivindoensis, assembly GCA_019775895.2. Classification (NCBI taxonomy): domain Eukaryota; kingdom Metazoa; phylum Chordata; class Actinopteri; order Osteoglossiformes; family Mormyridae; genus Stomatorhinus; species Stomatorhinus ivindoensis. The sequence continues at coordinate 15,512,783 of JABFEB020000104.1, read as the reverse complement.
CTCACATAGAGCCATTCAGCAGCTTCAGCAAGGGGCTGAATTTATAGCGCGCGAGATATGGTCAATAAACACAGGCTGCCGCTCTCGTGGAAAAGGGCCACTTGTTTTTCATTAATTAAATGGCAGCGTTTTCAGCCGAGTCGCCCGCCTCTTTCTCCCTCTGAGAGTTCAAACGAAAGGAAGCTGGCCAGACGACAGGAGGGGTAATCAGGCAGATCAGGATTTAATGCTGAAATGCATTAGAGAAAAACCACAAGACAACTGGCGAAATTTGTCAGGGCCGCCTTCGGTCTTACAAGCTAACGTTCGCTCTCGAGTGACAAGCCTCTCTGTTCGGCGGGGTGACGGACAGTCAATGAGGGGGAGTGCGGGGGGGGTTGGTGGGGTGTTCCAAAACACTGGAAGGAGCACCTCAGAGGAAAACCAAATACATACTCCCACCATTCTACTTCTCAAGCTTACCAAACAAACAAAGCTGAACTGGGAAAAGGTCCATCAGGATGGTGTCTTACACCCCGGAAGAGAGGGGCGTGGGAGCGGCTGCCTCAATCTGCACTCCCAGGCCCTTGTACACACAAGGTGCTTTGATGCAAAGCAGGGCGGTTGAGGCCTTAATCACTGGGGCAGCTGGTGCATTGACCATGGGGCGGGGTGTGAGGCAGAACCATGCCACCTGTCTTGGAGCGTTGGAAGACACCACTTTTGTTTGCTGGAGGGGGGGCGAACTGATTGGGGAAGAAATTTTTGAATGTGTACATAATTGTACATGAAACCACCATATCTGCAGATGGCACAGGGCAAATTGGGAGCTTAAAAACTAACCAAGAAGAGGCCATGCGGACGGCCAGAAAAATGGGCAGTTCCTCACAGTGGCCTCCAGGCGACCTTTTGGGGTAGGCGTGTCCCCGGAGTTTGTTTTGCTTTGGTCGTCTTAGTGCGTTTACCCACAAGGTGTGTCAACCCTTTGTGTGGGCTGCCTGCTGATCCCCGACAATGCTGGGGGGGGGGGAGGTGTACCAAACACAAATGGCTGACCTGTCCTCTGCCATTTCTGACATTTGGGAGGGGGAATTATGATGGTCTGATGCCACTGTCCGCATTTCTGTTAATGAAGCTGTGACCACATTATAGAGGGGTGATGTGTGACTCAGCTGGTCAAGACTCTGTGCCTGTGACTGGAAGGTGACAGATTCAAATTTCAGGGCCAGCAGAGTGCTTTGGTCGGGCTGTGGAGCATGGCGCCTTACCCCAGCTGCTTCAGGGACCATCTGACCGTGCTTTCTGAAAAATGTATCTCACCTTAGATAAAAGCTTCTGCTAAATAAATATGATATTAATCACATATCTGTCGCACAGAGCGAGTTCAGACAGACGATTATGTTCTGGTTACTGTCATGATGTCGGGGAATACGTGACGAATGAGATACCAGAGGGTATAACAACTGGTACATTAAACACGGGACACAGACCTCAAAACCCAAAAGCTACACAGTGTCCCACAAACAGAAGTTGCAGACTCAGTTTGGCAAAGTTCAAGAAGTTGATGACGTCCGTTAAAAGGGAAGTGCTTCTTCCTCCATTGAGGTATGTGGCAGAACATGCTTCTCACAGTCACAAGGCAGACACAATCAATAACTACCTCAAATGCGGTAACAAAAAAAAAAAAAAAAAGAAGAGTATGACCAGAACTGAAAACAGACAATCATTTCTGAGTAGAAGACGACGGCAGGTTTTTCTGCCCATCATGACCGACAACATGGCATGCCTCCATCTACTGGTGGCTTGAGTCAGACGTAAATCCACATTCTCTGTCGAGTTTACTTTTTCAATTCACGGTTAACACCTAGCAACATGACAAAACCTTCTGTTCTGCAAACAAGAGCACTTATGAACAAGTAAGAGAGATTGGCGGTTTTGGGGAAAAAAATTAAAACTTTAGTGCACAGTGTCAGATAGGTGTACCTCTACATATATATGCGTCTTTTAAATGGATGATACAGCGGTGGCTTGCTCCATTTACACATTTAGCCAATGTTTTTATACAGAGTGGCACACATATGAGAAAGCAGGGCCAGCCAGTCTCTGGAGTTACTGGGGGTTAAGAGTCTTGCTCAGACGCCCGATGGTGACATTCTGTTGATCCTGGGATTTGAACAGATAGCCTTCACAGATTACCATGATATTGTTGGTCAACTAAACATTGTAGCGTGATTGAAGAACTCACCCACATGCAGGCCTCGAGGCGGACCTTGGAGATGATGGCCCACAAGGAGATGCCTCCCCCGACCACCTCGTCCTGGGGGCAGATGATCTGCTCGGGGTAAGGGGGCTCAGGGAAGTCCACAGAGTTACACTCGTATGCCGCCAGGGTGACCGATGCTATGTGAGGACCCTGAGGGACAGGGGGTGCAGAAAGCAGTCAGTGATTGGTTCCTCAGCTCAGAGATGCAGCCCAGGTGAACCGCATGTGAACAGACAAAGACAGTAAGTAGAAAAACTCACAATGAACACCGAGTCACCATGTTGATTTCTTTGTGAGCTATTAATCTGTTTTATTGCCACATTTAAACATAATTATTTTAGAAAAGTGAATTTCCAGCAGCCACACACACACACCAGACAATGTACTACTCTCAGGCCTCCTGTCCAGGATGCTGACACTCTTTTGTAATTTAGATTATTTTTTTTAGGTTAATCGTGCATCATTGCACGTTACAAACACTTATGAGAAAGCTTGTGGATACCTACACAATGCAATGCACCGTGGGAAGCACTATCATGGAAAGGAACTGTAATCACGTCCACGGTGACTAGTGTCTGCACTTCAACGAAAGCATCACACTGAGCACTGTGAGCGACACAAACCTCCGAAACAGGCAGCCACACGATGAGCACATGGATGGCAGGACGAGCTATGAGGAACAAGAATTTCTTTGGGGCCATTTAACCTGATCTCAGGACAGTTCAGTGGCACTCAGAGAAGTACTGAGCTGATAGGAACAGTTATCTTAACAGTTTTCATGTTTGAATGCAGGACTATGTAATTGAAGCCTAATTCAGACTACATTAGTGGAAAAAGCCGGTGAAAATCTGAAAGAAGAGTCAGACATTGTTCCTGCACAAGTCCCAGCATGCTGTCCAAGACCTACAAGCCACGCCAGATGTTTCTCAGACCCTGAGAGCTGTAACTAAAGCAGGCTGGGGGGGGAGCAGGGATGCAGGGGGGTTGTAAACTTACAATTAGTAAGCAGTTTTCAGTCTCCCTGAATTTTTGTTTAGCTTATCTTTCCAACATGAGGAACACAAAGGACCATGATATGCTCTTTCAAGGGGGTGGGAAGCACTTTTCAAAACCCCAAAAAGGCAACAGGAAAACGCCGTTCATACAGGAGGTCTACTTTACGCCAACCAGTCTTGCTTCAGTTTGAAAAATTCAGGTACTGGCAGTGATGGGGGACCAGCCGGACACATCGAAGTCCTCAGAGCGTAGATGGGAGGTGACAGCGCCCCCTTGCTCCCCTTTACAGGATCAGGGACTATAGATGTGTGGAGGGGATGGCAGAGAGTACCTGCGGTGTATTCAAAGAGCCTGCCCTGCTTGCAGGCGGGCGCAGTGTCACGCTTGGCAGAGAGTCTCGCTCTCCAAACCGCCGTCCGTTCCCGCCGTGCCCATGAGTCACAGAGTCCTCACACACCTCGGGCCTGCCTAGCCCACTATTGGAAGCATCATTAAATATTAACCATGCCTATCATTGGCGGAGGGTAAACGCACTTGACGGATCACTGTGACGGCAAAGCCGGGCAGCACATGGCAGGCATACAATTAGTCAGTTGCTCCATACGCCTGTTCCGGCACCTGTCTGACACTCAAGAATGGGCATGCGGTTATTTTTTTTTTGGGGGGGGGGGGGGGGGGGG
>JABFEB020000104.1:15479168-15498851 GCA_019775895.2 Stomatorhinus ivindoensis | reverse complement strand
CCCCCCCCCCCCCCCCCGGAATCTTCTCCGACTAAGCCTTCTGGGGAAACTCTGGCACAGACACCCTCTGACAGCAAGGCCCTCGCAGATAATGGCAGCCATTAGAGCCACTTTCAAAACACTGAATTCCCCCAATGCTAACAATGCGAATACCACTAAAGGGCACACAAGAGTCGTAACGCAAGTGTTACTATTCCAGGACACTTGCAGGAGGAAATGGGGATGCAAATGCAAAGGAGAACAAAAATAAACCCACTGAGAGCGAGGTCACCACCACAGGATGAAAATCATACAACTACTGTTTGAATACGGAGTTAAAAAAATTAAAAAAAACATTAAGAGACCAAGTAATAAATAAGGAATTTAAACTCAGCACCCGGCAAAGAGATTTCCGAGTATGACTGCAGTACCATTCACAGGCTTCATCTCGGGAAGATAAGGGAAAGCCTTTGGTTGGAATGAATCATTAAATGTGTCTAAAGGCAGGTCACAAGGGGTCAATCAAAGCCCGCAGAGCTCCACTTTACAGAACTGGCTGTCAATCTTCAGTGTGTTTAGCCCAAACACATGGTTGTTTACCCGGAAATCTGTTTTTCAGAACCAGTGTGGCGAGTCAAACTATAGCAGGGAATAGCAAACAGGGTCCAAAACAGAGGACCAGCGAGTATCCACCTATAATAAAGGGGATGCAACAGTACAGCCGGCAGGTAGGGGAACACTAACACACTACAGCTACTGACACATGATATCATACAAAAACCACAGCATGGCAGCTTGTGGCTAGTGTGGAGAACAAAAGGAGACATTTCAGCATTTCAAAGCCCCGCACTGCATGGCCCAGGCTGATGAATTTCAGCCCCATAAGCAGAAATATTGCACATCATTTTTTAATTTCGTGAAAATCACACACTGGGCATGCATCTCAATCACTAGGCACAATTTTAGATTAAACCCCCCCTGACATGTTAAGTATGACAGATTTAAACAACAACTAGACCCAAAGATCACAGACTGGGAAAATGACAACGAAGCCTGAGAGCACGTGAAGAATAATCACCAGACAGGCGGCCAGCACAAGGTCGGTATTCAGCCACAGCAGAAATTCTGACGACTGTTTACCTTACACTCTTCAACTGCTCTTATTTTCCAGAGGCAAGAGCGAGACTGATAAAATCAGCCCAGCAACAGACCCATTACAGTAATCCATGAAACAAAACGAGCATGAAGAACAGGCCTTTTACCTGAAGGCACAAGGGTCTCGGCATCGTTCTTGTTCACACTCCACAGAAAGACGCAGTGCTTTGAAAGAGGAGCCTGACTTTCCAAAAACACTCCTTTCCCCCCCGCCCTGAGAACAAGTTGCACAACACTGGGCAGTCCAGCAGAATGCGGCTCTCCTGCCAGAGGAACATTGCGCAATACCTCATTCGCAAAGCATGTTGGGAGCACTCTCCGGAATGGCAAAACATACAGGCACACTGTGTGCAGACATGACAGGATCTCTCTGCTCAAAACGGGACTTAACCTCACTAGCTGAAGGCGGACCTCTCAAATGTGAGATTTCTGCCCTGCAAATGCACACACTGATGACACAAACAGAGACTACCAGACAGCACTAGAAATTTATGGCACAAACACTACAGTGAAGGAAGAGAACCCTTACTGTCAATATGGAGAACTGTCACCATGCGGTGAATTAAAAAACTAGACTCTAAAACACTGAAGTCCATCAGGCAGTAATAACAACCAACAGACATACTCCTCACCCCTGGCACCGAGGATCAGGGCTAGATCCCAATCAGTGAGAGGCTTTGACCTCAGTGCTACTCAGAGACCAGAAGACCAGCAGGCTGCTAGACACAGCGGCAGGAACTTCTGCTGTCATTCCAGTGCAGTTTCCTATGTAAGACGATGTCATTATGGTGAGTGCACACATCCTGAGAAGACCAGGATACAGTTTGACTCTACCTGGAAATGGCTGACATGCCTCTCATAATAATTGCTGAACCACAGGAGGAAACCACGCCTAATTAAAAAACGTAAAAATAAAACCATTCAGGTCGCTCCCAAAAATAAAACTTGTTAAGTAAATCTCACAGGATTTCTTACACAAAACTGGATGGATTCATACTAGGGAGCTGTATATAGCAATACACTATGCACGAGCAGCCATCCAATTTAAAGTTAGGAAACACGGTCGCTGGGGCAATAAACTATTTGATAGAAAAGTAAAGCCCCTGTGCTCCAAACCCACATTCCAGAACGTTCCTCGGCCCTCTTAATGAAAGCAGCATCAAACTTACTTTGCGAATCCTCTGCATTTTCCGAGCTCGGCTCCATAACACTGGCTATGGGTTGTCAATGCCAGCAAACGCAGCGATAAACCCCGGAGACAGTCAGGTTTGCACATTGACCTATGATGTGTCCCGTTGAGCAACAGAAACCGGCTACAGGGATTATATGACTGGGCAAAAGATAAACCCAGCAAACCCAGCTGCCGTATTACTTTAGCCAAGAAAAAGTTTGCAAAAGCATTACTAAAGAATCCCATTACCCGCCAAAGTGCCTTAATGTCAGTCTGAATGTATATAAAACTGATGGATTATTCATAATAGACATACATATTTCTTATTGCTGAAGCTACACCCCCTCTGGAAATGATTCACTCATCCATTGATGACACAGGCCTTAAGTGACATTATATTTAGATTCGTTTTATGTATTAGAATGACCTAAATATTGATAGTCCACTCACTGACTATTCAAAATGAAGTACTGAGAGAAACAGGCAGCGTTTATATAATCAACAGATGAGTTGAACCTATTCAGGTGAAAAGAAATACGCGTAAAAATTAATCATATCAAAAAATGATAATTTTCTCCCCAAAATAGCATGCCCGACTAAATAATACTATTCAATTTAGCCTGAAACTCCTATTCAGCAGCAGTACCCTGAAAGTATCACGCCTCTGAAACCTACGGGGGTTAGTATCAAGGAGTATTTCACGTTATAGCAACAAACAAAAGGCGGACGCTGGTACCGGACAGCCGAGTCAAGTCGACGTTCAGCGGTTTTTCCCGAAGGTCAGATAGGCGCACCAGTCGTGCTGGAGCCGGGCAAATCACTCTTTCCAGATGCCGGTAAATGACACCGTGCCACGAGCATAAGTGGAGGCGGCACCTGACGCTCAGGGGCAGAACGTCAGCCGGCCTGACGAAGCCCGAACCGGTTATTTCTGTTTGTTAGACACTTCGCCTGATCAGTCACTCGATTCACAATCCGGGGAATACCCCTACTGATGCACGCAGACAGCTAGCTGTCAGGGCGTAAAAACACAGAATTTTAAAGAAACGCGCACTATCGGATTAAGACACTACTGCAGGCCATCGCCTTGTATTGACTGATAATAATTAGACACGTATAGCCCCAGCATTATGAAGAACCTGGCAATATACACACTGTCTTACCTTCTCTTTCCACTGTCACACTGCCGCCGCAGTCAGAAGCGCAGGAAGCCGACGCGCGGTCAACCGCGTTACGTCACGCGCTTTCACAAACGTTGCGGCTTCCGATTGGTCTATACTAACGCTGGCCCTACGCAAAATCCGCGACGCGAAATTAATCTTGTGTGCAGCACATTTAAAAACTTAATTTACCCAAATGGCGTGTTCACTTTGGGTTTTTAACCACTACTGGGGTTCGTCAAATTGCGATTTTTATTAGATTAAGCATGTACCCCGGGCTGACATCATCGGTGTGCGACGACCGCATGACTGTAAGCATAAACGAAAGAAGTGTAGGTGGCTGGGGGCTGGTCGCTTTTTAGGGTTAGTTTGTAAGGCGTAAAAAGTTTCTGGATACGTCAACTTGATTGCATCAGACTGTCTGAAGTGTTTTTGAACAAAGTAAGCCACGTTAAACGTTGTTTCACATTTTCTAGCGTACATTTTTTTTCGAGCGAGTTAACCAAATATCCGAGTAGATTTCTAAGCTAACCTGCTATCTGAATAAGGAAGGGCACGCATGCAGAAATCAGTAATAGTGTTTAGTAACCCAATAATCGTTTGACCGCGGTTATCACAGGGACAATAGATATTTAAACAGGAAGTATTTAATTTTTTAAAATCACTTTTCACTTAAACAGGTGTTTGACAGCATCTATAAAATTTTTACTCCTAGGGTAGACCCTATTTTTCACAAATGCGATTTTGTTAACCATAAACATACAATTAACTTTAAATCCTATGATGTCGCATGATGTGTATATATATAATGGAGCCGCTTGGCTAACGACTATTTTTTAAATAATTTTTTGCAGAAATCTACAGTTGCGGTTTCTAAATGGATTCGTTATCCACGCAGATTGCTTTAGGCGTTGTAGCGGGGTTGGGTTGTGGTCTCTGCATCGGATGGCTCCTTCGAGGCCGCTTTGTCAGATCGTTACAAGGCCCTGCTCCCCATGGAAGTGAAGACGAGGCAAGTGTGATGGGGGAGAGCGGAGAATTCAAGATGATACTGGTGGTACGGAGCGACTTGAAGATGGGAAAAGGGAAGGTTGCAGCCCAGTGCTCCCACGCCGCAGTGTCTGCCTACAAACAAGTCCAACGGAGAAACCCTGACCTCCTCAAACAGTGGGAGTACTCTGGCCAGCCAAAGGTGGTGGTCAAGGCCCCAGATGAAGACACTTTACATGAACTCTTAATTCGGGCTAAAGAATTTGGACTGCCAGTGAGCTTAATTCAGGATGCTGGGAGAACTCAGATTGCTCCTGGCTCACGTACTGTTTTAGGTGTAGGTCCAGGGCCTGCTGATCTAGTTGACATGGTCACCGGACACTTAAAACTTTATTGATGTTGAATGGTTAGAAAGGCTTGTACTCTTTACTAGAGCTATAAAACATAATTTAGGTCCTTTGTGAACTGCCTACTAAAGTATTAGTTGGATTACAGTTGTCTGTTTAAAAAGTGCATTGAAATATTGACTTTACAAAGCTCTGTGCAAGATTAAACACTGGACTCAATGAAGCAAAGTCCCAAGAATTGTCACAGAATCTTTTGATTTCTGGAGAAATAGTCTTATGTGATAAAGAACTTTTTAAAAAACAACCTAAAGGCTATACATTTGTTTTTGTATGGCCTGGGACCCTCTCCACTTACAAGCATAAACTTCATGAAACATTTTGCCTGCAGACATTTAGACTGAACCTCATGTGGATTAGACAAAATTAACTAAAGAAATGGACAACAATTAAGGTTTTCAGGTAACTTTTAATCACAACTCTAAACACAAGTTTAACCCGAAATATTTTTTCATTAAATTTTTGTAAAGATCTCTCTTCAGTTGTTATTCACGAACCACACATCTGAGACACAACTGGACAGTCACTAGTGGTAAAATCCCACCCCCCAGCAATCTTAGCACTGATTTTCCCAGTTTTAACTTCAATATGCTCTCAGTGGAAGTCAGTTGTTTACAGTGCCATCTAGTGACCTACCTTATACTCAAACCAATGTTACAACTGGCCGTTGTGTGACATTCTGCAATAGGTAACGAGACATTTCCGTAAATCAGACAATTGTACACGTACATAGTTGAGTATATTCGTTTCACCATATACAGCCACTCATTGAGCTGGTTATTGCATTTAACATTTACAGTTACACTAAAGCATTTCCACATTTGAAATGCATGTTAAAACCTTTAATACAAATTATGTATAATTATGAGCCATACTCTGAATTAACAAAATACATGGCACATAAACAGGCATTACACAGAACTGTTCTTGACAAACAAGAAGCCTTTATTTTGAGGGAAATCATTTATGATGATCCAATATATATGTATAAATTAAGTGAAGATGAAATATTACGGTAATTTTGAGGGAGGATGTTTTATGATTTTAACACACAGATTGACACCAAAACAGTCCTGTAATTTTATTCTCACTTTCATCAGTGGGCAAATTGCAAAAAAAACTCCAGGACAGCACGGCATTAGGTTTTAAATCCTCTCTTCTGTACACTTGGAAGAGTGACCTAGTACACCACAATATCCAGCATACACAAACCTCAGCACAAGGGACAGGTTAATTAATACACACGGGTCAGAAGGGCTGGGGTCCCCCCCTCCCTTTCAAATGGAATGGTCCCACACAACACTGTCGATAGCACAACAGAAGGTCACCTGGTATACATGGAGTGAACGGGGAAAAAAAAAAAAACTCTTCTACAGTTAAACTGGGTAACCTGCATAGGCTGGGGAAAGATTAGAATTAACTTTTTAAACCACGTCTGTATGCATTTCATTTTTTACACAACTACACTTTTGTGTAGTAGAGACTTTTATTTAGTGTTTCTAGCTGTTGTAGTTGTGTAAGCGGCAGATCAATGTTCAAATATGAATATTGAGCTTTTTTAATATACAATAATTAAATGCATCTTAGAACAAGCTGCTTACATCAACATGGAAATTCTACATTAGTTTCCTCTCACTACAGAGTGCAAATAAGATGCTTCAAGAGACATTTTTAATTGTGGATGCTCTCTTCCAAATCTAAACATACATTAACAATTACCCTACAAATAAAACGGGGGGGGGGGGAAACAATCATTCTACTGAAAATGGAATGTGGAGTCAACAAACATTATGATCCAAAATTTAAGCGACAGAAGTAAAATGTCCTTCATGAAAAATTAAAAAGAAAATAGTAATAAAAAAAAAATAACTGCTTATTTGAATCTCCTGCAGTGAGTAGATAATCATTACAAGCTGGTGGAGAGCTGCTTGACAGATGGGATGGATAGGCCCCAGGCACAGCAAGGTGGGGGCCTCACATGCCGTAGCCAAAACTTGGCTGGGGTTGGGGGGGTGCGGCAGCATAGCCGGCCGGCGCCGTGTAGCCGTAGCCGTAAGCCTGCTGGGGGGGCACGGCGACGCTGGGGCCTGCGGTGAGCATCAGCTGAGGTGTGCCTGCAGGTAAGATGGACACCATTTTACATCACCGAAGCGGGAAAAAGCATTACAAGCAGCTGATACGAGATGAGGGCACACGGACACCAGCTTAGGAAATGCTACCTGCTCTGAATCGGTGCTCCATCTGGACAGTGCAACTACGGTCCTCTGAATAGAGCCCATAAAACATTTTTCTGTACAGACACTTCTACCTATATGCACACTTGTATGTTGGGCGTCTGCGATTCATAGCAAATCCCACACAGAGTGAATGGCCTGCGATCATGTGACCTGGAGGCACATGGTAGTGCCGCGGGACAACGGTGCGGTGCGGTGCGATGCCCTACCGTAAACAATGGGCTGTGTCTCTGTGGCCTGCTCTTCCTCCTTCCTCAGTGACTCGGATGCATCCAGCTTGTCCACCTGAAAGAGGCATGGCGGGGAAATGAGCCAAGGAGGAAACCCGTAAAGGTAATCAGAGCCACGCCCGGCGGCACGGCACCTCCGGCGAAAACGGTGGAAAAGCCTTTGACATTTGTTTAGTGTATCAATACTAACCTACAGATGACAGAGAAATGGGACCATTCTAAGCAGGGGGAGAACATGCGATCGAACCCGAGGCACGGTGCGTCACAGGGTGCAGGAGGCCAAACGCTCACATGGTGAGCTGAAGGCCAATTTAAAGCCAAAATATTTAATCCATAAACTGGTACCTGCAACGAATGGGCCCACCAGTCTGTCATCATCTCATTTAAAATCCTTCATTTTATGTATTAATTAATAGGAACCGTATGCAAAGAACCAAACCCATTTACTGCGTGTGATTACCATAACTGGTCATTCTCAGTCTTTGGAGTGTATATGTAGTACATATCCTTCACCACTAGAGGCAGTTATTACATAAGTATCTTCATAAATCACATTTAACACCATTCAGCCAAGGGCCAAATAGCTGCCTTGATCTCCTGCTGGGTTAATCTATAATTCCCATCAGAACAGAAATTTTAGAAGCATAGCACAAACTAGCAGGTTTGCCAAAGATGTTAGAATTATGATTTGCTTTGAGACTATCAGGTGCAGCAAAAAGGTGGCAAAAAGTACTAGGAAGAGAAGCAGGCAGAGGAACAGGACACTGGTATCTTATGGTAGGGAGGTACAGCCTCGCCTACTTAGGTAACGTACCCTACACCAATCCTGAAAACTGGGTTCAGTTCCATACATACTTTGTTAGGGAATTCAGTAAGTGTTGTTAAAAAGGCTCTTTCCAGGTATTTCAACAAGCTGCAGGACCATCACAAAGGAGGAAAACACATGCTAGTTATGTGACATCTGAGGTTAAATGTGTGCATGGGGAAAATAAAGCACCGAAGCCAAAAGTGAGAGCAGATGATTTGTAAAGCCATTCAGGGCTTTCCAAGAAGTACGCACAGCCAGAAGCAACGTCTCCTGCCCCGTAAGCAGTGACGCTCTAGCCAACAGAGGGCACGCATGCTCGCTCCAAAAGAGGCGTGTCACGTATCGCACGCACATACGTACACACAAGCACGCACACACACCCAACGTGCTCATTCTCGGCCTGAAGCTCAGCGAAGGATCTCAGCTTTGCCTCTGGGCTACAGGTTTATATTGGGCCTGAAAATCAACAACCTGGATTAAAAATTCCCATGCAGTATTTCTGCTGCACTGAAAAACGCATGGATGAGTCTTAGAGTCTGAAATTCATTTCTGACAACCCTAACATCACTGGGACTGGGACTCTGGTTCAACGCAGTTCAACTAAAATTTAACAATACATGAAATAAAGGGTTACTGTAAGTAACAAAATATAACCTCCCTATAGCACGCATTTCAAAAGCTGGATTATGACCATGAAGGTCACATCATCTGCACTCTTTTGGTAACAATTAAAATGTCAGAATCTTAAAATGATCAATTCTTAAACTTTAAGAACCTCACGCATCAGAAGAGAACAGAACAATCACTTCATAAACCACGTAAACAAAGTACATTGTCAGCTAATAATTAATTTTTAAGACATTCTACAACTGGTTTACAGTCCACTGAAGACCACATTTGTCCAATAAATGCCGAGACCTTTCCTCCACTTGAGTACAATGGGTGTCTTCAGGATTAAAAGCTTTATATAACCTCACACTCAAACATCTAGCTCAACGGTGTTGTTGGGGTGACACGGGACTGGCAACCAATGGCAGATTGCTGTTTAGTGGATTAATTCACGTCACACGGCTAGTTAATTAGTATCTACGAGTCTACAGGTTGAAGGTTCTAGAAGTCTGCCTACACTAGTCGGGTTTAGGGAAGACACTAGTGAATGTGTGGTTTCAAAAGCAGCAGTGTATTATGGAAAGAAAACAACTCATGCAGATTCCTGGGGTACCAGTCCTCCAGACAGGAAGTAAAAAGTGGAAGAATCTACTTTCACCTTTTCCTTAATTGCATCAACCTGAAAAGGAATTCAGAGGCGCAGCTTAGAAAAACAACAAACTTAATTTTACATAATTAAGATAAACAAGTTGAGATAGGGCGAAACCACCGCCAATGAGAGGGGAGAAAACAAGCAAGAAGCAATTTCTAGGTCAGAGGTAAGGATAAGTCAACACATCCACCCCCGTATAAATGCAGATGGTTTTGTCTGGCGGCTCTGTTACGTTCAAAATGAGCATCACATTTAGGAACCCGGGTGATAATCCTGCCACGCCGTATTGTTTATTTTATATTCCAACACATTCCCAGGAAAACTGTTACCTTCTTGCACATAACTCATAAGCATCTATCCGGCACAACTTGTGTACTACTTAAATAGTGCCAATCCAAAGGACGGTGTGTAGCATTTTCCCCAGTCATAAATCAGAGAAGCTTGGCAAAATGCAACTTGCCTGGTTTATACTGATGGCTACAAATGAAATCAGTTAAATCAGCTGCGACCAGGGCTACTGCCCATTTCTCCAGGCGGATAGTTAGGGTGTAACTACGCATATTCATCCTGGAGCTGGTGAGATGCCTAGAAGAGCTACAGGGAGGAAAAGTGGCCCATTTGTACTGGTATGGGAGTGATCATAGACAAGTAAAGGTTAAAGACACCGACCCCAAGTGGTCAGAATGTAAGGTGGAGAAAGACAGATCTACTGAAGTATCACGCCAAGTCTCAAGAGCATCCCTGCAAGACACACCTGCGGCTATGTCTGTATAGCGGCGATAATTAATGACTGGAAAAAAGGACGCCTGGGGGAGGGGGGGGTGTTAGGCATTGGTTAGTGTTGGGGAGTCATTAAAGGAAGTGCAGGATTGAGGATTGCGTGACACTAACTAGAAGATTAAGAGGTTTTCACACAATGGTCTGCACTGCTGGGAGTAACAGCTTTTGGATGTAAAGAGTTACTGGACAAAACAGAAGGGAACTAGCGTTACAATTTGGTTAGAGATGCCAACACACCTTTGCGCAAGAAGGCACGCCAGAAACTCCCACGACTCACCTTACTCAAGTACTCCCTCATGACCTGGATGAAGTACGGCATGGAGAAGTCCATGATGTTGTGCCTCCAAGCAGTCTCCAGGACCACGTCGGGCCGCAGCAGGTCATAGCAGGTGAAGAGGCAGGCAGCAAAGCACTCCTTCTTATCCTCCTGAAGGAACCACTGGAGGAGCTCCTCCGCCAGCTCAATGTCCTTGGACTCGGAGGCGTACTGCATGGCATCCTGGTGTGCCAGTACAGGAGACATTCATAGCAGCTTTCGGTATAGTGCTAAACATCTTACACAGGTCAAAGATTCTCTACAATCAAAATGAGTTCCAATCTTAATGAAGACCACCCCTCTTATACAAATGGTGCACTCCTGCCTTGTGATGGAAGTACTAAAGATGGACTACACTAGAAGCAATGTAGGACTGCAAAAGCACATGAAGACACTGATTTTACAGATCAGAGGTAACAAGTTCTCCTTCCAAGCACAGAGCCTCAACACACCTTGTAGAGTTTGTCCTTCTTGCAGAGCTCCACGCTTTGTTTCCAACGGTTGTTGCCCTTAAAAAGGTATGCAGCAATTCTTCTGAATTCAATGAGCTCGTGTTTCTCCAGACGCTGGGCCAGTGAGATGTTATCGAAGTTATCATAGGCGTCTATGGACGTCCGCAGGGCCTGGGGACATGAAGAGCGAGAGGTGGCTGCATTAGGTGGCTGGTCCAAATGTTCATCGGACTATTACAGAACATTAACAGGGGTCAAAGCAAGTTGTGTATTTCACTGACCTGGTAATCTTCCTCTGTGATGAAGAGATTGTTAAGTGCCTCATTGACTGACTTGTTGTTATGATTTTGTACAGACCGAAGATATGGTTTAATCAGTGGCAGCTGTTTAACCTGCAAGGGAAAAAAACACCATTAGGAACAGGAAGAATGTGATAATTCAGTAAGACTTATTCAATACCTTAAATGTTGATTACAAAAGTCCAATAAAATATTTACCGTGATAAAGAGGACAACACAAAGCAGGAAGGATACATGTAAGACAGACTGCTACCTTGGAGAAGAAGTTGACTGCGCGGGAATGGTCAAGACGCGGGGACAGCACAATGAGCAGGTCATTCAGCAACAACGGCTTGAACTCCAAGTAGAACTGGATTGCTTTGTAATACAGCTCCACATTGGCCACCTTCAAATAAAAACAAAAGCTGTGTTCCAAAGCAGCTCAAGAAGCTTTATTTGATCTTAAAAACCAGTAACATATTCAAAGCAGTAAGGTCCTGAAAAGCTAGTATTTTTTAGTATTAGTAATTACGTGGCAGTCAAGCATACTGCCCAATCTTGCACCTTGGTGATGATGTCTTTGAACTGCCCTTCCTTCCAAGCATCTGTTGGGTGGTTCATCATGGTGATGATGGCATTGTCATACTCCTCATACTTGTCGTACAGGAAGACCAGCTCTGCCCACAGGTGGGCCTGTTCTGCAGCCCTCAAAACCTATCATGGAAAATAACCATCAGTCAAGTGTCCAAGCAATCAGAAAGTCATTTCTGATTTCATTCATAAGACATACCAGGCAGCCTATCACTAGTGGACACCAAGGCTCTTAACCTCACCTTTGGGATGTTGACACGAGACCAGAAGAGCTCCAGGTGCTCCCTCATCTTCTGTGGTTTGAACTTTGAGTAGAGGATGGCCAGCTCTGTGAACATGCCCATGTGTGCCCTCTCTAGTCCCAGGGCTGCCTCCAGCATGGTGATCAGCTCCTCGAAGTAGCCGCGGTCCTGTGGGGGTGGGAGGGACATCAATGTTTCTCACCCCGAATTATAAATAATAATAATTCTTTAGCCTTATTCAGGTGGTTTTAGATGTTACCTGGTAGTAGTTAATCAGCTCCTCCAGCTCATCAGCATGAACTACAATGTGAAGGCCACACATCTGGGCCAGGCGGAACTCCTTCCCATCCACACAGGCGAAGCAGACCTGGACAGTAGCAAAAAGGGGTTAACTGGAGAAAACACCCTAAACCTTACTTCAGAAACGGCTTCATTTCCAACACATGAATATTTTCCGACTTGAAAAAAACTTCTTACCTCTTTCCAGGTGCGAGTGCTGTTGGCCTTACGAGCTCCATCCACTGCGGCCTGGTATTCCCCGAGGTGGACCAGGGTGGAAGCCAGCCGTCCAAAGTTGGAGACGTTGTTGTACAGCAACTTAGCGGCTTCATACATCGTCTCATCGTAGCATCGGTCGCCAACCTATACAGAAACCGAAAAAGAAAAAAAAGGTTTACGTCACAAACATTCACAGTACTGCCTTGTGTATATAACACGCTTCCTCCTTATGTTTGTTGCGTTTGTGTAAACATGCAACACATACTTGCTGGATGTGAGCATTGTTGGGTCCATTGATGAACTCCTCAAGCTCGGCAAGGCGGTTGGTTTTAGCTAGAGCAAAAATCAGCTCCGTCTCCACGTAAGATTCGCGCGCCTTCTTCCGGGCCATCTGTAAGAACTTCACAAGATCCTCCCAGTTGCCTACAAAAAATTTTGTAAAATGCTTAGAGTAGCTCTAAACACCATGTGGTTTGGGTAAGGTTACCAACAGTGAGACTTTGCCTCTTACCACTTTGGTTGGCTGCCTGCACCACCTCCATGTATGCTGAAGGATCGTCAGCTTTGATGTAGGAGTCTATGGCCTCCTTCACCAAACCCTTCTGCAGCTGGGCCTTAGCCAGCTGGCTCCACACAGCCGGCTCATTGCAGCGCTCAGCAAACTCATAAGCCCGGTCCAGGTTTCCAATGTGCTCAATCAGAACCTGAAACACAACAGGAAATCAGTAGCCTGTTTAATTTTTTTAAACATCACGGCGGCGGTGAAACAGAAATGGCTTTTTTTGTACCTGCACAGCAGACGTGTTGACATCAAACTTCCTGAAAATGGCAAAGGCCTCTTCAAAGAGCTCATTGCTGATAGCAATATTAGCAATATCTGGAGCGTCGTAATTGTCAAGGCGGTTGATGTACTCCATCACACGGGTTCGGTCGGCTTTGATGGCTGTAAGGATGAGGAGGTTCTGCAGATTCCTAATAAGGGAGACATGGAAAGAAATTTCTACCAGGACACATGCATGATGAAGAATACAAACACTAAAGCAGGGAGAACCTATTTACCTGTGTTCACTGAAGACTGAGTTGTCCAACACAATCTTCTCCAGAAGCTCAATGAGTTCATTTGGAAGGTCTGCTGTCATGAAGGCCTTGACTGTGACTGACACCTCCTCTGGATCCTGTGTTTCTGACAGAGCAGTCTGGACAACCTAGAGTAAAAGAAGAAAAAGTATAAGTGGCAGTCGCATCAGGGAAGTTTAAGGCCGCACCAGAATCCAGAACAGCCCATCTTCAGAGCATCCCAGAGAGGACAATGCATACCTGGTCGATAAGGGGTCTTCTGTATGGGTTGGTCTCCAGGAGCACACTAGCCCAGAGATCAGGGTCCCTGCGGCGCACCAGGTAGCGGGACAGACTCTTGAAGAGGGAGTTCTCATTGCAGACCTGCATCCATACAAAGCAACAGGCATTACTTTCCAGGCTCTCTGACCTTGCCTAAAGGAGGCCATGACTCCGCTGGAGGCACTCACGTTAATGAGCTCCTGGTCACACTGCCCTCGCTCGTAAGCCACGCAGGCCAGGTGGGGGTCCCTCTTCTCGCAGTACTTGCCCACCACACGGCTGTCGTAGTAGGGGTTCTCCCGCAGGAAGCGCTCAGGGTTGTTGTTGCTGTCGATGTAGATCTTGGCCAGGGCGTTGTGGGTAGCAGGCTCCTCGCAGCCCTCATGGATGCGCGACTCCAGCCAGGGAAGCAGCAGCTTCAGCCTGCGTGACATAGACAGTCGGCATTTGAGCGCACGGCTCATCTGGAGCGAAGGCTGCATCGGGAAGACATTCAACTATATCCAGGAGCAGCGTTTACCAGCTTCTGTGTGGAAGCTGCCAGAGAACCCTCCAAAGTTACCATTTCTGGTCTACTAGAGTTAAATACTGACATGTATAAATGCTGCTGCTACTAAATTCAGCTGTAAATAAATATTCGAAGTCGTATGTTCAGTTCAATTAATTTACACCCTAGCATTTTGGTTTTTACTTTCGTTTTGGAGATGCAAGCAGCTAGATGGGGTCTAATTAAATCCAATAAAATGCAGAGCGGTAGGACCTGTTCCTCTTCTCGACCTCGGCCACCAGCTCGTCAGTGGAGAACTGGCCCCGGACCACCAAGATGAGGTTCTTGATGACGTCCTCAGAGCAGTCCACATCCAGGAGCCCACCGATCACCACTGGCAGACGGCTTGGGTTCACCTGTATGAAGATGGCATTTTGACATACGGCACATACAACGCCGGTCTGTACCGGTTGAAGGCAACTATGCTTGAAAATGAAATGAAAACTAGCACAAACGATAGTTTTCAAACGAAATTAAAAATTGAGAACACAGACTAGGACAAGAGTTCAGACATTTTGGCAGTATATACAAACCTTCTGAACGTAGATTTCAATGTATTTCTGCAGGTTGTTGCGGTACAGGTACAGGACCAGGTCGTGGACAAAGTCAAAGCGATCACACACAATGATGAGGGGGAGCTGATCAGTCAGCTTAGCCTCCTGTTCATGGGGGGACAGGAAGGTGAACACATCAAAAACTAATTCATATAGGCAAACACAGCTCACTGAAATCACAGTCAAACCTGCCTGGCACTGAGTCATTATTTTAGATACATGTCAGGAGGAAATGGGCCTTAATCCTCCTGCTACAATGAAATAAAACTACTATAAGGAATGTCATTCAAGATGAAGTTGTGGGTTTCAATTTGACCCCAAATACTTTCAATAATCTACACTGTGGTCCACTACAGATTTGACTGCAAACTGTTGCTATAAGTCTGGACGAAAAATGAGTGGGGGGGGAGGGGGAGGGGGGGGGCACAAAAAAAACCAGGTGCCGTTTCGTAATTGAACCAATCCTGCCAGGGTGATCAGAGGTGGCAAAAATCAAAGGAAAGCAAAGATTCAAAACGAAAATACGTCGGGAATACAACGAATGGAAGGTGTCACGTTTCAAAGTTAAAGGATGGCTAAGGTGGCAGAGGTCGGTCTTCTGCAGAATAGAGTAAATAATGTAAACTGAGTAACAAAACCAGACCGAGAAGAGTCTAGCTAGCAGTGCGGCCTGTACACACACCTGCACACATGCGGGCAGTGACGTGCCCTCACTGCCACACACTCACACACTCAACACCAACACTAGACCACAAACAGCCTTCACATTCCCTACTGACAATTCCAGCACCGTCAAACTGCCACTGATATTCCTACAGGATTAATACTCTGGGATTGTGCAACTCTTGGCGCATTAGAGTCCCCAATGGCTCAACTAGAAATCTGGGCAAGGTCATTAACAGAAAACACACAATCACTGTAGTGTTTTACTTTTCTTAAGTCAGTTGAGATTCAACATTGACTGATAGTCCAATCGAACAAGGTTAAGTTTGTGACCAAGTTTTTTTTTATTCCTGCATGTCAGAATTGTTGTACTGCAGCATGGCTGTGTGAAAATGAAGTACCCCCTACTGGTTCGACAGCTACAGAAGGAACCAAACCAGTGCAACCTGTACAAATAAGCTGTCCAGACAAAAGTGGAGGGGATGAGAAATAGGACACTGTTGAAGGTCACAGAGCCACATCCTTCTCTAGAATGTGTTTCAAAGACTCTCTTGCTGATAGCTATATAAAGGGTGCCTATGTGAGATTCTCTGAACTCAACATACACAACAAAGCTGTCTCGCTAATCACAATGCGGAACTTTCACACCTGGGCTTTGGGGTGAGGCACTACTGATAGACTTAATATAATCATCATACAAATCCCAGGTTTAATCCTGTATCAGAGAACGGGTGAAAATAAAGGGAGGGGGTCCTGTACTGGGAGATTTACCTGGTACATGTCCTGCCCATTCCAAAGACAAGGAAAAGCACAAAAGATAACAACTGCCATCAGGAAATGTTTTCGTACACTTCTTACCAATAGAGGCATTGTGGATGCTTTTAGGTTAGCATTAGCTTAGCTCAAAAAAATAAAATTTCGCAAATGGGAATCACTGAATAATTAGGACTGACAGAAAGCCTTGAGATTATATATACCAACAGCATTAGACAGAATTTTGACATACGGGTATGAATGAAATGAGGTCCTCTGGCACAAAAGAACAATTCACTCAGGCCATTGGAATTCCAGCTATTAAACATTCTGAACAGAGAAGACTGGTATTCAGCGACAAAGACCATCACATAGCAAAACACAGGGGCAGGACAATGGTGTGCATTTTTTGAGTACAGTTTGTATGGAGACTAATGCTTTGAAAGTAGCAGAATATGTGCATCTATGTATGCTGTAGATCTTGTCCTGCATGACTATACACGGAGATCGCTCTCTCTTCTGGGTGTGCCGTACCTTCAGGAAATTCTTCACACGCTCTGGATCATAGCAGTTGCTCTCCCGACAGATCCTTTCCACCTCCTTAATCTGGCCAGTTTTGCAAGCCGCCTGGATGTACTTAAAATGAACTTCTGGATCCTGGCTGAAGTTCACAATGGAGCCCAGGAAGTAGAACAAACCTGCAAAACAGGCACGACTAAACGAAAATGATCAACAAAAGCTAATCTCTTAGATGAACAGAGGAAAAGAGCCACACACAAGCCATGAAAACCAGGGAATTTCCACATTACAATTGCGAGGACTGTGAGTAATCTCTGATGACACGATGCTGAAACAGCATACCCTCAAAACTCTTGAAGGACTCGAAGAGCTCGGTGAGAGCCTGTGTGCCCAGCTGCTCGTGGTATTTGGATGCCACCTGGACACAGATTTGTAGGTTCTGACGGATGTTGGCTGACAGCATGGCCCTCAGACACTCCATGGAGTCCTCCACAGACAGTGAACCAAAGAAGTTCACCAGCCACTGTGTGAAGAAGTCGGATGTGGTGTCAGAGTAAAGACTCGGCATGACCTCTGACAGTGGACCCCCATCTGTTATTTTGGGCTATTACCTCAGGGTTGAGCAGGTGGGTGTGGACCACGGCACGTTTGATATCATACAGGTCAGTATAGTGTTCCAGTGCCCTCTGCAGAAGGCCTGCCTTCTCACACAGCTGGGCAATGTGAGCACGGTCATAGTGGGTGAACATCTGGTTGCCCAGAATGGCATCAGCAACCTGTGGAACCAATGGAAGCACTTTAGACCAGCCAAAGAAAAGTCAACCACAAGGATATACAAATACTTCAACCCAGGAACATATAGTCTAGCGCTTTTGCTAGACCAACCAAAATGGGAATCTGCTGGCACCTGTGGGGCATGCATGAGGTTCATCTCCAGCAGGCGGGTCTGCAATGGACCTTCTGAGGGACGGTTGTTCTTCAGTGCATCAAGCAAAAAGGACGTGCACTGCTGGATCAGGTTGTACTCCATGAACACATCCACGATCTGGCCACAGTGGAAAAAGGGGCTTGCGTGAACTCATAGGCTGCACCAACAAAAGCTAAGGATACAAAGCTGAACCAGAGGCCTCCCTGCAGCTAGAGGGCGCTGAGAGCAAAGTCTGACCTGCGTGATGTCAGCCAGAGGCTCCTCATCCTGCACCAGCATCTGGGAGAACTGAAGGCCCTGCTCAGGGCTGATGCGCATCACATTGCGGAGCAGGAAGATCCAATCAGGAGTGTATCCCACCTGTGGCAGACATGGGAGCATGATTCACTCTTGAAGTGCACACACAGGCACACGAGCGCATGCGCGCGCCAGGGTGCCTCTGGAGAGCTGTCCATCATGTGCCCTGTAGGGCCACAGCTCAATGAAGGCGGCATTGAGCTCTCCAAGCTTGAATGAAAGATTAATGTAGCTTTGACCATTTCTGCATAATAACGGTAATTGCTATGAGCAGATGCAATCCTCAAAGTCAGGACGAGGGCGCAGTCCGCCCGTGTTATTTTAGTCACGACTGACTGAAGCATCTGCTAAATAAAATGCAAACAGGAACCAGTCTGAGAGCCATAGACACCTTCAAGGAGCCACATTAAATATTTAAGTGTACCTTCTTGGCATAGAGCACGATTTTGGGGAACTGCCCAGTCTCTGCAAAGCACTGGATGACCTTGTTGGGGACGTTTGCCCGCAGATAGACGCTGAGGGCAAGAGTGGGGTCCACAGACTTCACCAGATCTCCAAGTTCCTCCGAGCACTCAAGCTATAAGGAGACATTCCATGGTTACCCTCAGAGCACAAAACCTGTGTTTGTAGTCTCCGAAAACTCTTTACAAGCCAACAATGTGCATGTGGGGAGGATGGAAAAATCTATGAAACTCCCAGGAAGATGTCCAGGAAGAGATGAGATTTCCATTCAGTCTTTGCTTCTCACCTTCATTTTTTATTAAATGCCAGAGAGCCAAGTAATACTTTTCCTAGAAAATGTTCCCATAAAACCTTTGAATAACATCTCAAGCGATATAAATTTAGACCAAGGAAAGCAATGTTGCTGACCCCCGGTGAGAGGCATACCTTGTCCTCCTTCAGCCACTTCTCCAGCAGCTGCTTGCGGCCTTGCTGTAGGACGGGACGGCACAGCTCTAGGGATTCATATTTGTTGAGTTGGCCTTGATCCAGCAGGATGCCAAAGTACTGGAGCAGGGGGGAGGTCTGGCCGGGCTGGGCAGGGACACTCTGGAATCGCCGGATGGTGTCTGGTGTGCGCAGGATTCCCTGAGACAAACAAGGGCGGGTCACTCTTCCTCTGTGTTACGAAAGCCCAGATTTACTGCAAGCAGCTCTGGGAGATGAAGTAACGCCAGAGGAAGCTGACCGAATTGTCTGAGGACGCAAGAGCCAGTCACGAGAAGTACCGTTAATCCAACCTATAAACACTATGTTCAATCGAGCAGATCTTTACCCCCCCCCTCCCCCCAAGGCATTTTATATATACAAAGACGGCCAGTGTCATACTGCATCCCACATAACAGGAAACAGGAAAACAAGCAAACGATAACATTATTTGGGAAACGTCGTTTTACATAGACTCCTCCCACACCAAACAAACCAAATATATAAACTTTCTGCAAATATTTAAAATCATCCGGCAGATGCACAGAGGGCCAAAGATAAGGCGTGTGTAATGCGGGGGGGGGGGGGGGGGGGCGGCACCGTTGGAG
>JABFEB020000104.1:15460133-15479080 GCA_019775895.2 Stomatorhinus ivindoensis | reverse complement strand
GCCATGCGCAGGGCCAGGTCGGGGTTCTGCAGCACGTTGGTGATGTAGGGAATGATGTTCTCCTCCTCCACACACACGGAGAGCACCTGCGAAGACGGAGCCGGGGGGGGCTGAAAAGGCGAGCTGAAGGTCACGCGGCGCCCTATTCTCTATCATCTAACCCAGACGGCCGGCAGTCAGACATCGACAGAAAACGCAGCTGTGAGGGAATGGGAGTCTCCTACAAAGAGTGGGGGGATAAAGGCAGCCTGCTTAAAGCCAACTGCATCAAGATGGCCGCGCTGTCACCCTCCCTGCCGCCATCGAAATGCAGGCCGTCGCTACTTTTACAGGAGAATCAATTTTATTTTCTTCATAACCAAAATCCCAAATGAACCCTGCTACGACCAGCCAGGAGCCAGAGCGGTATTCATGACATTCACACGCCACAACACACTTTCAAAAGACTCGAGAACACCAAGGACAGGGGCCTGTGACCCTTCCCCCCCACATTTGTGACCAGATGAGGACAGGAAGAGCAGGGCTAGTGTGGCTGGGAGCTTTTGGGTACGAAGCAAACACTCAAAGAGGACATTAAGGGCCCTTCGATAAGACCTGTGGGACCAGTGGTAAGTCAACAAGTGCTTCTCCATTTCAAAGAGCCAGACGGGCTTTGCTCAGGCCAGGGCCACTGAAGAACACCCAGCGTGTCAGCCAGTCAGAAGGAGACCACGAAAAGGCTTCGGCTACTGAGGCGTAACATCTGAGACTAAAGGTCTTACTGACGGCATTCTGCCTCTCAAAAAACTAACCAGAGAATTAGTTACTCGATCATTTACTCTGATGATATAGTAAATTATCATCATAAATTAAAAAAAATAATAAATCATCAGGCACTCAAGGAAAAAAGCCACATAAGCCACTGGTCTGGTGACGGCAGATTCGGTCAAACAGATTGTCCGTCGTGACCAAGCCGAGTAACACATTCAGACACCATGGGCGAGCTAAATGGCAAAAACGCAGAGAGATGAGCGAGGCAGGCACTGTGGCAAAGATTCCAGGGCTGCCGCCATCTCAAGGTCGCGTAGCAGACGACGGATGCCAAGAGTGAATGCTGCCTGCTAGAACCCTCCTCAGTTCCACGCGGCAAGGAGCTGGACAACAACTGAGTGGGAGCAGGTCTGACCCACGGGGGGCAGAAATTCGTTGGATTGGTGCAAGATGCATGAGGGAGGGGGACAAGGGGGCTGAGAACATGAATCAAGGCACAGATAACTGCAAGGCTTCAAATAAAAACATGGAGGCATCCCAATGTCGTCCACAACATCGTCAGGGGGTCAGGGTCAGGCTTTAACCCTCCCCCGCGAGATTGGTTTTCCACTCCTTTCAATACTTAATGGTTATCTGGCTTTGGCATACATTTATTTATAAGCTATTGCAAGCAGCCTGCGCAGATGAGGGGGCAGCCAATAGGAGGCCTCGGCCAGCTGCTGAGGAGAGGAACCCGACACCTCTGCGTTGCCACATCACTTCCTCATTGTTCCAACAGAATCACAGAGAATCTCTTCATAGATGTGAAGCAACCGATTGTTTTTCCTTTTTAAATTTTAAACCAGACATAAAAAACCTTTAATAAGACGTGTCTAGGATGTCAAATTAGCATTTCACCGAATGATCTCCTCCCCCAACCCCCGGTAACCAGCTTGTGGCGCCTTCCGCCGTCGGGACTGCCTCGACACCAGGCTCATGACTACGCTGATCTGTTTCTGTGAAGCGCAGCAAGCAGGCCCACACAGACGAGAGCAGGGCATCAATGATAAACGTGCCAAATCCCCTCCCCCATCCCACCACAGGGGAGGAAAAAAGGCACAGTAGCACTAGGCCAATTCCCCACCCCCCACGTTTTGTCTACAAACCTTTCCTGTGGTCAACATTGACAGCTGTACATCCGCTAAGCCAAACCACACAGGTGAGCTGGTTTTAGGTCCCACCCGCCTCTTAAGTAATGGAAATTCATTTGGCTGATGGCTGACAGTAGTTCACAAATGTGGAGATCCTTTCACTGCAGGTGACAGCCTTAGGCGTTGTAAAGTGCAGGCGTCACATATGCATGTGCACATAACAGAATACCATCTAATGATTTTAAATTTGTTTAAATTATTCAGTTATTTGTTCAAGGGTTATAAAATATTGATACAAGTACTTAAATAATTAACCATAATTGCTGTTTACAGTGTGTAACTATTCTTTTCTAAGAGCAAAATAAAGAAGGCCGTGTTACTTTTATTTTTAAGTAAACGAACACAAAGCTTGGAGTAGCGTCTTCACCGGGACGTTCCAGTGGGTGGCATGTAGGCATGTACCTGTCCCTTCCTGTTGACGCCAATGATGCCGGCCGTGGCCTCATGGGGAGCAGTAACGAAGATGGTCTCGCCGCTGATGCGGTTCATGTAGATGCAGGCGCCCGTCTCCAGGTCATACAGGTGGATGTAGCCATACTTGGTGATGAGGAACACGACATCTTGCTTGGAGCTGATCTGTATTGAGAGGCCCGAGTGATTTTAACAACAGGCTGGGCTGGGCCACCAGAACGTTTCTGAGTCGCTATGGTGACCCGATAAAGATAAATCCAGATTTAACAGTAAAACAAAAAGCTGGAGAAAAATGTATACATATTACATGGAGACTTTTTTTTTTAAAACTACAATCTTGGGGTGAGAGCACGGTCAGCCAGGATATAAAGACTGAGACAGTGGAGGTTAAAGGCCTTGCTGAAGAACTAGATGTTGATATGGTTACCCTGCCAACCACAAGATTCAAACCCACAACCTATCAGACAGGCGCACAAATCTCCGGCACGAGCTATGAGCTACTGCACAAACATACTCCAGGTCAGCAGCCTGCCGACTCACCACACAGCCCAAAACCTGAAGCAGAGGAATTTCCCTATGGTGGCCGTACCTGCATGGCGACGGGAAAGTCATTTTGGGCCTCGGGCGGGAAGAAGACGTCTACGGCTTTCTTAGGAAAGGGCTGGTTCCCGGTGGGTGGGGTCCCAACTTCGATTATGTGCAACTAAAGCGAGAGGATGTGAATCAGTGAGACCGCAGAGCGAACCAGCTACTCCAGCGAGCAGAAAGCAGAAGCGGCCGCCAGCCCACCTTCCCGCCAGCCTGGCCACGGACGGCGAAGCAGAAGAGGGTGGATTCCTCAGCGTTTCCTTCCATCTTGAACTGGGCAAAGCCTGCCGCATGGCCCTCGATGGGCTGGGACACCTTACGGTCCACAGAGTAGAGCTGCATGGCGCCGACCACGCGGTTTTGCTGAAGAGAAAGATGGCAGCGTTTGAAGCCACGTAACTCAAACCTGATAGTGAACAGCTGAAGTGTTAACTTCATGCCAGGTAGACTGAGCCACTAGGAAACTGGAATCAACAGAAATTCTGTACAAAGAAACATAGAAACACCTTTTAATCATAATGTATTACGTGCACAAAGATTAACCTCCAGCCTAGATACCTGTGCAGTAATGCCAATGAGGAGCAGCCATTTCTGCTTGGCGTCAGTGCGGTAGTTGATGATCTGACAGCCTGCCAGACTGGAGTGACGGTCAAACACTTTGATGGGCTGGGAGTCTCCCTCCATGCTCCAGTGGTACACAGCGTTGTCCGTCACCAGCGCCACCGTGTTCAGCGAGATCCACTTCCAGAAGGTGACGTCATCCGTCATGGTGTGGGCTTTCATTTTGCTCTTCATCTCGATGTTGAAGATCTGCAGGGTTTTCGCCGCTGGAACCAACAGGTGAGCGCCGTTATGGCGATACGGGGAATGATGGAACACAGCCGAACAGGCAGAATCAAGGCAGCGATACCAGGAGTCATGTGTTTAAGTGCATCAGGCAGCACGCCATGACTGATTACACAGTAGCTATACAAAAGAAAGGGTGAGCACAGGAAACAGGAACGATCACTAAACTGAAACATCTGCATTCAGGTAGATATGAAGGGGTCAAAGGGCCAGGAAACCTAATAAGGACACAGAGAGGGAATCTCAACTATGTCGACACTAATAGTGACATTAAATTTTCAGGAATATGAAACAACACACTAATACCTGCAACAGTCCTGCTAGTCACCCCTGTGAGTCAGGGCATCAATTTTTTTTGCTGTAGGAGTAAATTCTACCTTTTTAGAAGTTCAATTTATTTGGCATTAGAGAAACTATAGGCGAATGTCAATGCTATATCTTGATAAATCCATCTTTTGCCAGCAACCACCCTGACAAAGATCTGCGTTAAAAATTTAAGATTTTGGATTATGCACAGGAAATGTTCAGCATGCAAACAGCTCTGATTGCAGAGTGATGATAGTGGCACCTTTATGCGGTGGCAGCATCATCGTGTACATTTAGCGCAGTGGACTGACCAAAACCGGTATTCAAACCAGCCTTTCATGTCATGGAATATAGGTATGTGCTTAAGGAGTCACACCAACTGTATATGGACTGTTGACTGTTGGGGAAGGGGGAGGGGGTGGGACACTGGCATCTGAATGCAGATATAAGAAAAAGAAAAAAAGTACTGACACATGACCGTCACAGGGATGGAAACTGGAAATCGTAAGGGCCACTCCATTCTTAAATGACGTTAATTCAAGCACTGATGACAACTCGTCAAATCATATAGCAGGAGGCAAGCAGCGCACACCAATCACAGTCTGCCAAATTTAGCCAATCGAGCCAAAATAATTACACATCCAAAATAGAAATTCCAACAAAGTGAAGTTTGATCATAGATATGCAAGGCAATAATAGAATAACCCAGCTTCTGTCGTGCATGGATAATGAATGTAAGACACCCACCTGCAAAAACTGCCCCCATCTATTCACCTATGCATGATCAAGCACACCCAATGGATGATTTAGACAACACTACGCAATACACACATTCCTAAAATCTGGGTATACAAAAAACTGCTATCCTCAGCAACATGCTTCAAACAAAACCACCCTCCACCTTACACAGACCATAACGGCTCATAAGAATCGAGTGTCTAAATGACAAGTGACAAATCTCTGCCGACAACATTCAATCATCAAATCGTGTGTTATGCCAGCGTTCACGCTAGAGAAAAAGTTCAAACCTATCCAGTCTCCACATGGGCCATGTGGGTTTTCAAAGGAACAGGTTTGAATTTGGTTTGCATTAACTCTGAATACACGTATTTTACAACAAAAAGTAGATTGCTTAATTTAGTGGGTCTGACTTCATTTAAGAAATTATTTTGTGTGCATTTTAAACATCAGGAAACTTTCTCCCTGCACTGGAGAAGCCATGATGGCCAGTGCCACCTCCAGCTGCAAGACAGACAAGCAGCAGTGGGCACAAAGTTCTAGAAAAAGCTTCTGCACTCTGCAATGGCCTCAAATTGCACAGTGGGGGAAAAAAAAGAAAGAGAAAAAAAGACAGAGCTGCCACCATTACCGGGGCCATAAATCAGTCACTTGTAAAGCTGTAAAGCGTATCCTTGGGTAGTGCTGGACAGAACGCTCACTACGCTGCTAAAGTCCATAAGGAAAATGGATCACCGATGTCAGTGAACCACTTTCCAAGCCTGAGCAGTGTGCATCAAGCTGAAACTATTAACGCAAGTGGGGAGACACGCGGCTCAGCGGATTAGGACGCTGTGCCTGTGATAAGGAAACCGCCAGGGTTGGTGGAGTGATATTACCATTGGGCTCTTGAACAAGGCCCTTAATGCCCAATAGCTCCAGGGAATCTCTGACCTTGCTTTCTAAAAACAATAAAAGTGTCTGCTGAATAGTTAAAATGTTTAAGCACAGAGAATGAGATTGGCGCCCAAGAAGACCCAGTATCCCTGCCTCACTTAACCACAAGCTACACTTCTCAACCTAAAGCCAGCAAGTCAACGAGGTTAGTAACACTTTTATTGACAATACACCCTTGTGAATGTAAATAAATGTTCAATTTATAAATAAATCCTAAATACTTGATCAGACATTTTAATATACCCTGACACGGGCTGAGAACTATCAGTTATACTAAAAACTGGCTACTTCAGGGGATTCTGAAAATACAACCACAAAAAATATATCATCAACAGATCAAAAGAAACAAAGCTGTTTAATGCGAACTCATTAGAGAATATCTAATTAGTGCACATTAAACATGAATCAAAAGGTTGGTTTTAAACAGGATTGTGACTTCCACAAAAACATACAAATTTTAACTCACCATCTGCATACACATAAGAAAGCCATAAAGAAAAAATGAACAAACAAAAAGAGAAAGCAATTATGACAGCAGGAACAAATTACAACACCTTTTACTGCTAATATTTCAAAAAGCAGGCACAGAATAATGTAAAACAAAAAGCAACATTTCTACATGTGAGCTCAGAAGATTCTAGTCGTCACAATCTAGCAATGTGATGCTCTTCTGACTTACACAGTGGAAGATGTTAGGCCGCGTTGTGTTTTACAAACAAAACCTAAGAAAAATTAAGAAGTGTACAGCACAATCTAAAAAATGGCTCACGGAAGCAGACTCCTACAGTGTTATCTGTGACGATAATGAAACAGTCTTGCACTGAAGCTTAGGGGATACCAACAGGTATGGCCACCGACCTTTTAGAGCGATGACCTTGCTGGCAGGATTCATGATGGCGCTGTCCGCAGAGATGGGTCGGCGGATGGGATTGTTCACATCATTCAAGTCAATGATCACCACCTGCGCCTGTTCGCCGACCTTCTCCCGGACGCAGATGAACTTGTCAGACTCCATGGTCAGGGTGCTGAAGCCAATGTTGGCTGGATTTATCCCCAAGTTTTGGAGCTATGGGGAAAAAAACAAAGTTGATCGATGCTTTAAGGACACGCGGCTTCCAAACAATGCAGGAGGGATAACGCCGGAGGGGGATGCAGAGTTTATATAAATGCGAAAACTCAGGCCAGGTATAAGAGTTATAATACCCATTTTCTCAGTGTTTCTCATCCCAATCCCCAGACAGTCTCCCTCCCAGCTCCCAGCCCATCTGAGCCAAATAATAAAGAACACTGAATACCTGGTACAGGTGTGCAATGAGAAGGGATGAAGCAAAAATATGCAGTGTCTGGGTGTCCCCAAGGACTGGGTTGAGAAACACTGCTCTAGGGGATGTCGAGTACATCATGAGGCCAAGCCTGACACCTTTTAGAATGACCCATTTATCCCAAAGGGCCTCCCAGCCCACTGGGGCAGAGTTTCCTAATCTGTCTCCCATCAAAACTCAAGCCCAAAAGGAGTGAGATGGGTGTCACTTCAGCCAATTTCTAAAAAGAGTCACTTCCAAGCAGGGTAAGACATTTCATCTACCTCAATTTGCAACACACTGTAAATCACAGGTGACATACTTCAATTTCCTCATTTAGTCCCGGTTTGTGAGAAGGCTGCATGTAGGACGAGGGGGGGGTAAAATTGCCTAGCAAAGCATGCTACACGATGCAGCAAAAAACAGGAAGTGTGAACTCCTGCAATGACAGGTGGTTTTCATTCAAAACAAAACCAGTTCCTGGAAAAGCTTAGAGCAGAGGCAGGTGTGGGGATCTGATAACCTGGGTTTGCGGTGGGCACAAGTGATAGGGCCAGAAAAAGGGCTGTGATCTCACCGAAAGGGGCTCAAAGCCAGCCCACTTTTACAAAGCATACCAAGCATAGTTCAGGAAGGGGCACAGCATGGATCTGACGCTTCCCCTTCGACATTCAAGCATTATCGTTAGACTACAAGGTAATGGAGAGCTGAAATAATGCCATACTGCTACTGTACTGTATTCACTATCCATTTAGCAAGACACGAGAGCCATTCATTCTACACAATTACAGCTCAAGGAGCCCAACAGAATGCTTACATCTCTCTCTTCTGAGTTCTTTTATACTGGATATCCAAGGATATGCGGCGAAATAAATTCTACCATGACATCACTTCAACACCCACAATTCCAGAATTACTGAGCTGGTGCATTCCAGTGACACAGTGGGAGTCTTTCTGGGCTCAGCATGTCTCCGTTAGCTAAAAACAGGTCTCACCCAATGCTCTAATCAGCCAACGCAAGCCATGTTTCCAGGAAAGACTTAACAGAAGCGCAAACCCCTACCAGCAATCAATGGGGTGCACAGACACTCCCAGGCCCAACCCTGATTCACCAGAGTCCCTGCAAATGCTTTTATAATCATTCTTCAGACTCTGCACGCCACAGATAAAACGGGCAGCCACACTGCAGTTCTGAGCAAGTGCAGAAGGGTGTGCTCCTCAGCATTTTGATGAGTCACTAGAAACAGGTAAAGGAAGAGCAAACAATGTCTAGCAGGCTTCAGGAATTAACCCTATTTTAATCCAAAACATTCACATAAATACAAAAACTACTTTCTCAAAACCATCACCAACATGTTTTATGTGCATCTCACTTTCAACGAGAAAGGAAGTTAATTGTTGTAAAGGCCATTTTGGAATTTCATCAACTGAGCTGTACCTAAGCAATAATCTCAGTTCAAACTGACAACCGAGCAGCCGTCTAACAAAGCTGAGACGTCACATACAAGGTCACAGCAGTTTCAGCTTCTTCCACTGGCCAGAGGGACTCCCTGACCTGGCTGCCATTTGCCGAGGGGAATTCTTCAATAAGTTAAGGTAATATTCACAAAAGAAGGTAAGGTGGTGCGTCAAAAACAATGCTACCGGCTGAGGGGTAGGTATGATTCACATGTCAAGACCAGCTGCGTTCTTGGGGAGGGGCATTTCAGTGCCAGTAACCTTGGTCTTGTTCCTCCTTGTGGTGTTGATTAGTTTTGTCAAACAAAGCAATGACTGAATATTACAGCCCCTAATGACAGAGGAAGATGCTTCACAATTACAATATCTACGGTCTCAGAGGAGCCTGCTGGATTTCTACTGTCACCTTGTGCGGCCAGTTATTTTGAGGGGAGCAGCACAGGGTTCTGTAAGCTATATTGTTCAAATGGGTGTCCCATTTGATTGTTTTACACTTCAGGTGCTCAAACACATCTAATGCATTTTCTATCAAAATGTCTCAATCCATATGGAGGAAATCTTTTTACCATCATTAAACTATTCCGACAGAAATAAAGGCTTGAGAAAGGAACCAATAAACCAAGAATCAAAGATGCAAGGTCAAACAGGGAAAGGAAGATGAAATATTGATGAAACAAATACCATGTTAAATGCTTTATATTCTTAGATCAAATTAGGTTTGAATCCATCCAATTCTGCACCTGACTGCATTAGTAATTTCACAGCAGTCTACACCAAAGATTCAACATTACTTGCTGCTTTCAAAAGACATGTAAAGCACTTCCAGTTTGAGTGAAAAACATAATAAAAACATGAAACCAACAGCAAGTGACACCAGCCAGATCCATCAGTTTAGTCTTAGGGCTGTTACATTTTGCTCCTGCTGCAGAACCAGCACAAAAGGCCAAGGCTGCTGCTGACACATAGGCAAACTGCCATGTAACTAATGGAGGATCCTTTAGCAACATCGTGAAGGGCATTAGAGCAGAGTAACACCACAACTAGGCAGTGAGAGCTGGCCAGTGGGTTCAGAGGGGATGAGAGAAAGGAAGGGAAAAAAAGACCCAAGGGCCACCCTCCTGAGCAAAAGTTACAGTGCTCAGACGATAGCACTGTGCCACCTCATCTGGGCCGAGATCGAGCTCATGACCACGGCCATGCTGCTATCCTTTTCAAAGGAAATCAATTCACCAAGAAGAAACCTAAGTCTGCATAAAGTTAGCTTATAGAAAACGCTTCTCTTTCTCTTAGAAACTCCACTATCGGCAGTTACGGGCCTGTTTCATATGGGAAATACACAGTTTGGTGAGAAAAACCCAAAGCTAACATGAAAATGGGGGCGAGGTCAAGCAGATGATAGTGTACGAACACCTGCCGATTGCTTCGACTGCCCGAGGCTCTCACATGGAGGGCCAATCCCCCCAAACGGGGGAGCTATTCAGCAGCAGAGTGAGTGCTTATGCTGAAGTACACACAGCAGAGCAGAGAGGAGCACAAGGTCCTGGGGATCACTCCGTTCCTCTCAATCTGTCAGCAAAAGAAAAAAAACTAAAAGGAATGATGCATGCAGCTGGGTTCAAAGTGCAAGGAAGGATGTAAAAATCGCTGAGAACGCAGCGGCTCCCAACAGGAAGCCGGCCATTGTCTCGGTGGTTTAAAACAACACCCGCGCGCAAGCTCGCGGAGACCACATGACTTCATGTGACCAGCGGCTGCTGAAAAGGTGATGGAGAGATGGGTCCTAAACAAAGGAAGCAGGTTGCTGGAGTTGGCGTCCCCATAAAACGTGTTCCAAGAATTTCTCCGTTGCCACCTGTGTGGCAGTAATTGTACATATGGGAGCATAACACAGCAAATTTAATCCCTGTAACCAAAAGACACAGGAATCTGGTTGCCAGTTCAGGGTTCAAGGCCCAGACAGCTTTCCAGTGAAGCATTAACATGGGATCACCATTAACTCCTTCAATAGCTACCATACACTTGGCTGGTTTTTAATTATCACAATTACTGCTGAGAGGGCTGTTAAAACACACCTCATAAAAGCCTAACCATCACACTAAAACAGAGCCCTCATGTGCACAAATGATACTCACTGAAAAACACCAAAACAAAACCAGGACATATCCTCCACAAAAACAGAAATCCTATTCAGCCATTCAGACTGAC
Source organism: Stomatorhinus ivindoensis (assembly GCA_019775895.2). Lineage (NCBI taxonomy): Eukaryota > Metazoa > Chordata > Actinopteri > Osteoglossiformes > Mormyridae > Stomatorhinus > Stomatorhinus ivindoensis. Next base: position 15,468,351 of record JABFEB020000104.1, on the reverse strand, counting down.
ATTTCAATACACTACACCATTGACGCCCTATTTAAATTTCTTTTTGCATATAAGGTTTCTATTTTAGGCAGCCAGACTGGGTGACCCATTATGCCAGTAAAAATCTGAAAACGTTGCACCACACAAACAAAGCAAATACCTTATGTAAGCTAAAACGTTCATCCACTACCATTCGGCATAGGATTTGACCTCACACAGAGGAATGGGAAGGGGGTGCTAGTACTTTATGACAGATACCATCGTGACCGGGAGGAAGGGCAATCCCAAGGCACTGGAGCGCCGCTACAACTATGTTACTTGGACACAGACCCATTTCCACATAAAAAACTAACCAAGCATGAGTTAAGTGGGGTCAGTGGGCTTGAGCAACTTGACCAGCAGAAGAGCCTCAGAAGCAGAAAATTCAGAAAATTCACGTACCAGCCCCATGGAAAGAGCTGTGCATGGTTAACGCATAATGCGGGATGTGCACCTCTTCACGTGTTCTTCATCCAACAGCAGCACACCACTGAGAAACTAATTGCAGGGCAGCAGGATGACTGCACAGTATGACCCATGATGTCAAACCCGCATCGGTACTGAAACAATGATGATGATGATCACTGTGGCACTTTTCATTGAAATATTTAAAAGGAAAATATCAGATAAGCCAAATAAAATGGTACTACCCTCATCTGAGTTCAAAGGTCAAGCGAAGCTGTGTTTAAAATGCACTGGTTTATGTTTGAAGAAATCCTGCCTGTGGTGTAACAGAAGGTAGACTACAGCACACGGGAAGAGATACTGCAAGTGTCCCCTGGGGTATCCGTTGCTCACGATAACCTTCGCATGCCAAGGACACTTGGCAGGAAGCACATTTGCCTCCCTATAAACAATATAAACCATGCTATTTCTTTGCACAACACACTTGTTCAACCAAGTAATGAAAAAGTATTACATTGAAAATACAGCAAACAAGGGCAGGATAGTGTTGTTAAAATCATCAGACCAAACCTAAAACTCCTCTTCGAAGTAAAAGAGTACATGCCAGGAATCAGAGAGCAGCCCACGACCGAGGAGTGGTTTAGATGCACCGTCCATAGCCTCCCCTATCAAAATTATAGGTCGGGGGCCCAGGATGCCATTACTACTGCCGCAGAACATGACCCACATCTGCAATTAAACACCAGCAAGGAGCACCGGACTGCAACACGCTGCGTTTTATACAGGCCACTTGGTCTATCAAAACTCTCTTTCTGAAAGCGCAGAGACACGCCAAAAACCTGAATCTACAAATGAAATATGGAAGTCACATGCACAGCAACAAAAGTTGAAGATTAATTATGATATATGAGGCGTTAGCCACCAGTTTCTTTTGACAGCCAGTTTTCAAGGTCAACAAGAATATCAGCGATAATGATTACTATTAAACATGAGCGCAGAAGTGAAACCGATGAATTCATTCCCCTTGGAGGGTGAGACATCCCCTTTAAGAAAAAGAAAAAAACACCATTTTTAATGAGGCCTCATTTTAATGGCCATGCCCTTTAAATATTCTGAAAGGTCTAGCAATACTACTACATTCATAAAATGTCACACACAGGTGAGAACATAGAAAGACCTTACGTTCAGCTTTAGTCTACAGGAACACAACATGCTCCACTTAAATTATTAAAACCTTGCTGCATTGTATATATACCGCAGCCATAAAGAGAACCACTGCACACAAGCAGAATCCCTCCTCCGATTAAATATTGCTCTACCTTTCTATGCCACCAATTAAATTATGCCACCAAAAATCACTGAAATCAAATGCGGAGAATTGCAACTTCCATTTAATTCACTGAAATAATTAATGAATATTAATTCTGAATATTAATTAACTGGAACCCCATACCACTCATTTATCTGGAAAGGCCTCAAACTCAAAGCAGACACGCATACATTTCACAGGAGGTTAAATCTTACTGCTAATCCCAAAATTTGTTTATTCTTTCCCTCCTGTTCACTGAAACATAAACCATATGTAACTGGCAGTTTTGACACCATCCAGGCAAGTTGAGCAATATGGACACTTCTTCCTTTTTTGAAGCGCAGCGCAATAAGTGTTATGACGTCATGAGGTGCGGCTTTGGGCTCCGTACCCGACGGAGTAGACACTTTCCTCACACACTCCCTATGCTTGTCGACAGTGTTACTCTGTAGTCAATTTCCAAGGTAAAACCTTAAACCCTGCGATTGCATGTTTAAATACAAAAACCGCTTCCTAGAGCACAATCCTCTTTCGCGAACAGGTAATTTCAATCAAAAGTAGATTTAATTAGTTAGCGTTTCTATTGAGGTTACATGGCGCATGTAAAGTACCTGAGAGTAGTGAAACTAAATACTAGCGTTTTAAAGTGACCACATGACACAATGTTAAGCTTAAAGACTATTAAAGCAAATTTCTGCTAAACGTTTCTCATTCTATAGGATGAAATAGTAATTAGTACTTTGGAAATGTTGGAATATTGTCCATGAAGGCAATTTAAATCGAACTTCCTTTTCCAGCCATTTGCATTAATTAAGGGGAGGCGCAAAGACAGGCGGCCAGGTGGTTTCACGTCCGCTTACTCCATTCACTCAAACGTTAGTTAATCACAAACCTAACAAAGATCAACTCATTTCACTGCCTGATTCTACCGTTGTTTGCTGTGCTGTTGTGCATTTAACAAATAAACTTTAATTCTGATTTTGACTGCACCTGCCAAATGCCATCGGCCAGTTTAAGACCATCCGCGCTGTGCCGAGTGTCTCGGCAGATGGTCGCCAATCTCCTCGGGTGGGTCAGCCCCCGTCTTTACTGGCGTGACAGTGACAAGCACAGGACCGATCCCTCTGTCCATCAAATCATGTTAATCCGTCCATCGCCGCGACGTTTACACAACTAATCCACGACTCGGCAGGATAGAAACACGGCCCTGCCGCCAGTGACATCTCACCAACATCTCAGTTTGGCTCGAACCGCAGGTACAAACAACTAGAAACCCTAGAAGAAAACTTTATTGCGCGAGCCCTGGGGGTCACATAACCAACTAGCTGGGTATGTGTAACGCGCAGATCTTAAACCGGTTGGATGAACGGAGCCAGCTAGCAGACGAGCTTCTCGCCTTTTCATCGTGCCGTGACTTCCTGGCTTAGCTTTCGACTTTTCATCCCCATTCCTACTGCGTACCTGCAGGTGCTCCTGGAAGCGGATGGGCAGGATCTGAGCCATGGCGGTCACTCTTCTCTCACTCCCGAAATGCCTATCTCTGAGCTAGCTTAGCCAACTAACGCTACAGCTTCTTCACTTGAGACTGGGATAGCTAGTAAAAAAAGAGAAAGCTTAACAGACGTATACGACTACACTACTTTCTAAATCAAATAACAATATGCCTACTACAACGTTCACCCCCGAGATGTCCACTTGTATTCTGCCCCAAGAAGACGGCGACCGGCCGTAGCGCCGAACTCCAGAAACCCGCAATGGCGGCGGAAACAGGTCAGGAGAGAAGCAATCCGGAAACGGCCTGGGCCTCCGTTAGGCGGAAGGATACGGAACGTCAAACGAAAATCTGCCTCACGCAAATCATATCAGTAAGCGCTTATTGTGCGCAAATGTGACTCTGTAGCAAAAAACTGAAGAAATGACAGAATATATGGAGACGTATTATAATAATACTTTGCAAATAAAGATGTAAAACAGAAGCGTTAAGGAACTATTTTATTTGTGATTTGTCCTTTGATTTTTGCCACGTCATTCGTCCTCGTGAATTGACGTCAGTTCCGGATTGTACACTTCGCTCCTCTGTTGGGGTGTTGTCGGTGAAGAAGCAAGGATGGGCTGCACTGTGACACTACACATTACATTGTAATACCTTACATTACGTTTATTTATTTTGCAGTCTTTTGTCCAAAGGACGTACAAGCGAAGTAGACGGTAAATTAGTTATTTTAATTAAATACCAATACAAGTATTTTATTAACAAGTATAATCGATAACGACATTTTAAAAACATTTTAAACATTAAAATAAAAATGATAGTGATACGTGTTACTTTTGATGAGCCATTAAGTAAAACCCATTATCCACCAAGGTGCAGTAAAATTAACCTTAACACTTTCAGATAGAAATTTAACCTTACTAATACACGTAAAATTTAAGATGATCCCTTTTAAACTTTAACATTAACATAAATGTTGTAAGCTTCTAGGACTCTTGCAGCGCATAGGGTCTGTTGTGTATGTTGTAAACGCAGGAAGTGCGGAAATGAATTTCAAGTTTTAGAAGAAACCCAAAAAATTTGTAATTGATATTTTATGAGTAGCATTTAGGTATCAATCTGCATTGCCCTACTTTATAATACCGTAATGCCAAGATACTGCTTTACGTGGAGATTAAGAGAACCCTGGCTGATTGACTAGATCTGATTGAACAACGTTTAAGGCGTTGTTTGTGATGTTAGTTCTTTACTTACACGAGTCGTTGGGCTGTGGTCAACATGTAGGAAGACAGTAAGTTTAATGCTGCGGTAATATTGTAAACTCACTTTACATTAGTTAATCAATCCATTTTCTAATCGGTTATTTAGGCAGGGACACATGTTTGTATAACCGTACATGATTCTCTGGAGGTGGTGGGGGACGAATTTGGTAGCAATATTTGGGAAGGTCTGCTTGAAAACTGCCTGCCTCATTCCTGTATAGAATGATGTATATATAATTTATGCAGTGTTTTACATGATTGTGCATTCTTTCCATATAGAAATACATTAGGAGTTATACTCACCTACTACCAGTTATTGGCTCAGAGTACAAGTGTTCACCTCCTTCAACCCAATGAATCCTGCATATGTATCATCACGCGAGACCTTTGTGACTGTCTAAGCCAGCTCATCCTCTCATTTAGTTTCGCTGGTGTTACTCCATGCTGGCTCAGTAGGTAGCACTGCTGCTTAACACGTGTGCTTTGCATGTTCTTCACAGGCTTCCTCTGGGTTTTCTACTTACCTCCCACAGACTGTTAAGCTTGAATTCTACAGGGTCATTATATGAGTTAAACTGAACATTTTTCAAATGAATATCCTTTCTTTAAGTGCAGAGACATCATGGCATGTCTCTGATTTAAGAAGCGTTCAATACAAAAAATGATCAAGTATAACAATATTTCTGTCATTCTATTTTCCATGACTATCACTTGAGGACTGGGTCACAGCCACGCTGGAGCCTATTCCAGAAACCATTGGGCAGGGGACACTGTGGATGGGATGTGAATCTAATATTTATATTTGAAAATGGTGACTGTACAAATTAGATTATGTTTTCCTCCTAGTAATCCAAATTGACCGTATTTCCAAACTTCTGGAGAAAAATATACTCAAATGCACATTTCTAGGAAATCTGTAGAATGTCTGAGATATTCTCCCTTTTCTCTTTAGTAGACTCCTAACAATGCAACAATGGCAATAAGTGTTTAAGAGAAAGCTGTGGGCATGTACAGTCTGCCACAATGCTATGAGTTCATGGTATGAGGCAAGAGCCACAGCATGACTGCTGCATTACCTTATTCACTTAGCTGAGTACTTACAGTTACACAAACTTTCCCAAAGACAGTGTGGAATTTTAGCTGCAATATAACCTATTAGCCTTTGGGGTATGAGTCAAGTTACCATTATTTTATAAGGAGCACTTCTTACACTAAAGAAATATAAGGCTTTAGAACAAAGGTGTGGCAACTGAAAAATGTAGATGTTCACATTCAGGAAAAACTGTCTCAGTGTGGAGCAGAGACCCTGGAGGGACATTTAAACTAGCCAATGGTTCCAAGGGAGGACACCACAAAGGATTAAAAAAAATGCAGAACAACCCATCTCTTATTTCCTTAGCTATTATGCCATTTCGATATGGACATGGTAGCAGACCTGGGTCCCCTAAAGTCAGCAGCTGTCCTTGCTGAAATCTACACATAAGACCTAAGGCTGGGGCAGAATTGTCACGTCTGTGGGCCCTTGAGCGAGGCCCTTAACCCCCAGGTCCATGGATGTAGCTGCAGGCGGCTGCCCTTCACTGCCAAGCTTGTTCTCACCTGAATATGTGTCTATGTGTCATGGAGAGCAAGATGTGGGAGGCAAAAAGGGAATATCTCCATAGGGATCAGTAAAGTGTCATTATTATTATTATTATTATTAGGTAACAATTCCTGATTCTGACTGGCCAGAGGCTTCACAGCTGGATCACAGGCAAAGGAAGGCTGCAAAATCAGCAGTGCTCAGCCTTTGAGGACTGATTTGAATAGCCCTCTTATAAGCTATATTCACAAATGGAGATCCATCTTTTTATGTCCACCCCAACCTCAGTCTTGAAATTTCTACACACAAAAAACAGATGTGCTTTAGTGCTATCCTTTTTAATGCCAGTTCAGCTGATGTTGATGATGACTACTGTTTGATTGTTTGACAGTTTATGCAATAATTAATGTTATTGGTCTGCTTTGAAGCATCTCAGTCAAGCCATGAAATAGAAGCTTGCGGAGGCAATTTCAGTGACCTCACAATCCAGCATAATTAGCTGTTTGCTGGAGCAGCGTAACTCACATACATCATGCATGTGATAAAATCGGCCTTTGAACTCTGAATGTAGGCCCCAGCTGAAGCTAAGCTTTGCTTTCCAAACAAAATTAAAAATAGGAAGATTCATTGGGGCAAATCATTCACTGTACTATACTATTTTTCTTAGGAATGTACAAAGTAGAAATTGAACGAGCTTCTGCAATTGTTTGAAAATGTATATTTTAATTATGTATAATCACTTTTTTCCAAATTTTGTGAGTAACTGTCAGTGTTACAAATAAATTATTTGGGAAAATTAGTTCTAGAATAAACCTTCCAGTGCTACTTGGACACGTCTTCAGTGATGGACCCAGAGTCAAGGGTGTTTCAGGTCTTTAATCATCAGATACCCCCTCCTGGGTGATCTTGCTGGGGGTGATTAGCCTCCGACTTGTGTCCAAGTAGCGCACTAATCCACAGACACACCATCGGTGTCAACAACCACCACAGGGCCCTTTTAGCAGCCTCCAAAATGGCCTTTGGGGCCCTTCTGTGAATCACTGTATTTCTTTCATTCTAAATGAACATAACACTGAAGTTATCACTGGAAGTTACTGGAAAAAAATATACTAAAGCACTTACTGGGATTATTGTGTAAATCATGATGGTAAGAAATACACTTTGTGGTTTTAATATTTGGGGCCAAGTGGATTGGTGGATAACTATTTCTATATACAACCAGTAGGGAAAAGAGAAAACTCCATGGAAGACAGACCTCCATCATCTTCAGGATAGATGTCAACACTGCCACCTTCAGGAGATGTGAGCTTTCTGCAGAACTGCTCCTGCTTCCCTCAGAGGATCTCAGAGAACTTTCCCATCCTGGCCCCAAGTATGTGGACAGCAACATTTAAACCTTCAACTCAGATATCAAGAGGGAGACTGTTTCATTATTTCTGCTTGCTTTGCCTCTTAGTATTATGATCCCCCATGTCCATACTCTAGTAACTACATTGGAACCTCTTGAAGATACAGCTTCCTAGAAGAATATATTTAATGTAGCCAACTGATTATATCGGCTGTCCTTTAAAGGTAAAATAAATATGATGTGGACCCACTTCCTTGGAGCAGGATTAGCAAATTAGATAATTCACATGCAATTTTTCTTTTTCACAAGGCAGAGACAAATCAATACATTCAATTCTAGCTGTTTTTGCGTGCAAGTAGTGTTGCTCACCATATCACGTTATAGTTTGCTTAGGCCGAGTGCCTTTTTGACTAAAAATCATGCAAATACAAATATGACTTTGCGTTGTATTGAACTTGGGTACTATCAACCATGTTAGAGCAGATTCACGGTGTGAATGTTTGGGATTGGCTTAAGACCAGAGGTTCATACATGAGTAGTAGGTTCATACACGTAACAACATTTAAAAAATAAGAAAAAATAAAACAGAGGGTCTATTGGTGGAAACATAATTAGGTGTCTGCACTGAGTTGCAGCACCACAATTAACATTTGTGGTTGTATGAGCAGCAACAGCATCTATCCCTCATAAAGGATGTATAATAAGTCTAAGAGTCAGCATCTATCCTTCATAAAGGATGTATAATATGTCTGACAGTCAGCATCTATCCTTCATAAAGGATGTATAATATGTCTGACAGTCA
>JABFEB020000104.1:15434135-15446307 GCA_019775895.2 Stomatorhinus ivindoensis | reverse complement strand
AAACATGAGGGAAAAATCGGGGGGGGGGGGGCACTTTGGCCATGGTTGTGTAGCCTGGCTACCTTCTGAAACCAGCCATGCAAGTAGCCAGAGGTCTTCTTCAAGATGGGGGTGGGGGGGGGGTGCTCAGGGGTGCTCAGCCTGATGGGCTGTCATTGGGAAGGAGGCCCATGCAGAGCTCCATCACTGTGTCCAAGATACAGTCTCATATGTAATAGGCGGAGTTAGTGGTGTATAAGTGCTGGAAAAATTCAATTAAGGGGTGTCAGGAGTGCTATGCCTAGAAAAATCCATCAGTCCTGTTTCATCAATTAAGACGTTGAAAGACGTCCGATAGCCCTACAATATATAGGGCATATAAACCCATAATGTTCTCCAGAACGTTTAGAACACTACGACCAACAATGATTACAACCAAAAGGATTGCTGGAAATCATAGGATGTAATTTAATCAGCAACACCACTTAAATCATCTACGCAAGTAACTAGTTCCTTGAGCCGCTTAAGGTAGCTGTAAATTCAATTCGGCTTAGCGACAAACTGAAACAGCTTTTGGCAGCATATGTTACATATGTATGTACAGGTTGTAACCAATTCTGTTCATAACATTTATGAACATATTTTCTAGCCATAGCCAAGGGGTGGAGGGGGTTAGGTTCAGGGCCTCAGGATTGCGTCTTTGCTTTTTGCAAATGATGTGGTCCTGCTGGCATTGGGCTGTGACCTGCAGCACTGGAGCAGTTTGCAGCTGAGTGTGAGGCAGCTGGGATGAGGATCAGCCCCTCCACGTCTGAGGCCATGGCTCTCGACTCGAAAAGGGTGGATTGTCCTCTCCTGGTGGTGGATGAGTTGCTGCCTCATGTGGAGGAGTTTAAGTTTCTCTGGGTTTTGTTCACGAGTGAAGGAAGAAAGAATTCAACAGATGAATTGGTGCAGCGTCTGCAATAACCAGACACTGTACCGTTCTGTCGTGGTGAAGAGAGAGCTGAGGCAAAGCTTTGAATTTACTGGTCGACCTAAGTTCCCACCCTCACCTTTGGTCATGAGCTATGGGTAGTGACCAAAAGAATGAGATTGTAGATACAAGTGGCAGAAATGAGTTCCTTCTGTAGGAGTTCCTCCTTGGGAGGGGCTCAAAGCAGATCCAGTGACATGAAAACACTGTAATTATTCTAGAATTATTAGAATTATTCTGTCTTTTTTAATGTCAGAAATGGACCCAATGTGGCACTTAACATGCACGGTGGATCAAAAACATAACTGACCAAAACATTACCTTGAGGCATATCAGAAATGATTCATATTCTGACAATAGCCCTTTTCTCTTGTAAGGCTTAACTGAATATCAAACTAGGATGTGTGACAGAAGCTTGTGTTGTCTTTGGCTAGCATTCCAGTAAAGGGCCATCTGGCCGAGGTTGGGGACCTGCCATCCAGACATCATCTGTGGGGAGGACGCGCTGGAGATGTAAAGGTGAGCGGCTGGTTTGAACAGCTGCCAGAAGAACATTCTAGTTCCTGTGGTTGGATTTTGTTTTTGCAACCTGTTTTTTAATGTTTAACTAAATCAGACATGGAGTTGCTGGAAGGGTACCTCCCAACAGCTGAGGTAGAAGATCAATAAGACCTTAAAGTAAATAACTATTAAAAACAGAAATACATAAATCCATACACAAGTCCAGTCCTAGTCATTAGTCTTCTAGGACCTACATCAGGCAGAAACTCTAAAATCGGGAAACCTGTGGACCCCACATATATGACACTTCCCTCGAATTATGGGTCAAGCCTCATTTCACTCTTGACAGGATGTTACAACACACAGCTTAAATTAAAGGTCCATTGTCAGACCAAAGCTTCCCAGAGTACAAGTGCATTCTTTGGGGAGAGTGGAGCTGGCACGCTGGAGACTGCAGACCATTACCTGATGTCTCTTGGTAAACGTGGGTGTCCAATCGCATATGAAATGGAGCCCTGAGGCAAGTGGGAAGCCCAAGGAAGGTAACTCTTTGAGGCAAACTTTCCCTTTTGACATTCGGTTCAGACTGAGGTAGGCTGTCCTCCCAGGGAGATCAGGTTTACTGCAGAATTTGAAGTATTCTTATATGCATGTATGGAAATTTCAGTGAAGGCCAGGGTGACCATGCACGTCTGGATGTCAAGAGAATGTAAAATTTTACTGTGTGTATAATACACAGTACAATTTTCACTTTATGTCTGTGCCTTTACGACATTATGGTATGGTTAGTGAAAACGGATCTTTAATACCTTTAGATTAGACGTATAAACAGTCATTACCACCACTCGCCTCAATGATACTCAATCCTCAATGATACAGTCCCAGCAAGGTTAACTGAGTTTCTGTTGTCTGTCTCATAGTCTTCTTAACACCGGAGGGGGCGTGGCTGTCCTTGAAGGAAGAGTCAGGTGACCCCATTTGTTTGTGCTGATTCTCTTCACCTGTCCCTCATTCATGCCTAAAGGGATAATGTAAACTTAATTATCTTACTTCCCAGGTCCTGTAAATCTCATCTGAACCTGACCCTCTTACCAAATCTTGCTTCAGATCCTATTGTTCCCAGACAGACATGCCAGATTTAATTTCTTTGTAATTCTTGCCAAAAATGCGTCTCTCTGTTTCCATTCCCCCGCTGTGGTGACCGCATCCCGGTCATGTTCCTATAAGCCCTGAAACAGGAACATCCAAGCCCACAATTACGCCCTTGCTCCGGCCCTGTCCCTGTGCCAGGTGGTCTGTTTATACATACTCTCTCTATCGTCTCAGTTTTGGCAGCAAAGGGACATTTTTGATGGCATCCATAGGGCAGCCGATATTATAAACACACTTTCCGTTGGATTTCTTTGCATCCTCAGCGTCCTTCATCCGCACCCTATTTCCTGATTTATTCCTTTGCTCAGTAAAGTTAGGTTAGGAGAGATTATGAGGGATGCTTGATATTCATTTTGATATTTATATTGATATTCATTTTGACCCCATATTAAAGCAGAAACCATCTTCAGGCTAAGTGACTGAACGCCAGAGATCAGTTCTAGGGTTTCTCCTGTGACTTCCGTAACCATAAACACCACAGCGGCAGAACATGTGACAGCAAGGAGGGTGAATTGCTTGTTAGTAGTGCGCTCCCTCCCTCCGCTGCACACTCAAAGAAACATGACATCTCCCGTCACTGAAGCCCCGTTCACCCGGGGCCCTTAATCTTTCATCTCAGAACAAACAGGGTGATAAAGCATGCTCTCTGCATGATTATGAGCATGGAATGAAAACAGCCATGCCGGGGCGGGTGAAGGATGCCAGCAATTTCCCCCTGGGGGGGGGGGGGTCTCATAGGAGACAGTAAGGTGATGGGTGATCACCTACTGCGCATCATGGGTGTTGCTGATGATGAATATGTGAATATGGGTATTTCAACTGCAAAGCCCAGGCTTTTTTTGGTTTTAATTTGCTGTATCTCAGGTGCTCCATCGCTCAGCTGCCTTTACATGGATCCAAATCACCGCTCACTTAGTTTCCCGGGATGCAAGTAACAGTGTCGCCTTTTTCAGGAAATTACCCAGGTTCCCAAGCCTGGCTTTGATCTGTGGTGAGGTGTCATTTTAAATTACCCATGACCATCACGCACCGGCTGCGGCATGTGCGCAGCTGTCTGTCACCTTGTGTGATCTCACAGGACAGCGTTTCCAGAGACTTAAACTGAAAACTGGAGTGTCATGTAAACACAGATTGGAAGCAGAGCAGGGACCTTGGTCTAGGTGACAAGGTGTCGTGTCCTCTGCTCTGTCCCTCCGCTGCAATTCCAGATCCATGATGGTCAAGCGACTCCAAAGTGAGATTTTCGCACACTGGGTTGGCCTCCACCTTTGGGACCATTGGCAGCTACAAGACAGCACATGCAAGCATGACAAATATACCCCTCAGAGGTAGAGAGAGATCCATGGAAGTGCTTGGGGGGGGGGCTTCTTACCTTTTTAGTGTTGTTTCTGACAAAATTGCACCTGCCCAGAAGAAAATACTGGACATACATGACAAATGGAATCTTGTCCAGCACCAAATCCGCAATACACAGCAGCTTTATTAGAAAAGGGAAGAGGGTCCAATTATGCCGTCTCTGAGACGCTGGAATGTCAGCTGACGTGCGAGTCACAACTCAAGCAGAGATGAGAAGATGAAGCGCGATGCTGATCTCTCTTCTGCAACCAAGCCGGATGACTAAGACACGAAGGTGCGCCTGGGTGCAAACACCTTGCGGCTCATGCCCAGGCTGACAAAGGTCTGGAGGTACCTGGAGCTTTTTGTCACTGATCTGGTCTCACTGCTTCTCACCATCTCACGCTGCTTTTGCCCAGTACTGAAGCTTGAACACATGCCTGCAGGGTGGCGCTGGGTAGCTAATTCACAGTGAAAAATGTAGTCTTCAGGTAAACCTATGGAAAGTGGAAGGTTGTGCGCATGGAGATGTATGGCTTACCTCTAGATCTGAGACCACTAGTGCAGCTTTTTCAAAATCAAAAACAAGTTTAAGAAACGGCGCTTTCAAGCATAAACTTTAAAAGAATTGTGGGTCCTGGTGGTCATGTGATCATGCAGACAAAGTGATATCTAAAAGAATGAGTCATCTGTGTGGGACGTTACCCAACTTCAGGCTCTATAAATGAAGCAATGCAGGATTGATTCATGCAACAGTGAAACCTAGATTCAACCTCCAGGCTTCTGCAGTCCATGTTGAGGAATTGGGGCCATTTCCAAGCACATCATGTGATTATACGGGTGCATTCAGTAAAACACAAAAGACTTCAACCTTGGGTTGACACTCAATTGCTGTGCAAAACCCCCAGGATAACTGGGTTAGGGCTCACTAAATTTGTGCACGATTGAATTAGAACCTGATGCTACGGCTCCCATGTTTATCAAAAATCGCTCTTAAGTTATTTGACTGATGTGGTTTTTTTCTTAGCTGTTTCCCCTGCTGTATGAGAAATGACAGGACATCTTTCCCCCCGACCCGTCTCTCACACAAAGTCTCCCAGCCCCCAATCCAGCTGATCAGGGCACCCCTGACATAGCATGAGAAGAACTCTGTACTGCACTCAAATAACTGTTTTTACCACCATGTGGTCAAACTCCAGTCATCTGAAAACCATCAGCCACTCTCACACTACAGGCCGTGTCCACGGCTGACAGCAGTGATTTGCTAATATTAACATTGCTTGTTAGGATTTTATGGCTGGCTTTGTGTCTCAGGTTAGCGGTAATATTTTTGGATGTGGATAACTTTTTAATGGCCAAGATGCCTTATGCCTTTTATATATATATATATATATATATATAAAAAAGATAAAACAAATGGGGTGATGTCGGATAGTGGAATGCCAAACAGGGCCATTAGGGGACTGAGAGGTAAAACTATATTGAGGACCTCCTCAATGGTTTTAAATATGTTTGTTCAAAACTCAGACAGTTGAGGACAAAGACAAAACGTATGAAGATGGTCAGCTAATGGTCCCAACTGCAGCCAGCACATCTGTCAGGGAATATTTTGGCCAGCCTGGCGTTGGTAAAGTGATACATTTTTTTAAAATTTCAATTCAACACAAACGTTGTCCTGTTATAAAATTCACTGAATGTCCCCTTTATGGGATAATATGTGACACGAAGTGACCTTTGGAGCTGACATAATCGCTCCTGGTGTCTGAGAAAAGCAGGGAAATGAAATCAAGAACTGATCCCTGTTTCTCTTTCTATCACTCACAAGTTTAGATGTTAGATCAAGGACAATGGGAGGAAAAACATTCTGAGTGAATAAAAATCATTTCAATCTCTTAGACACTGTTAGTCCAGCCTGAATAATCGTGAGAGCGTTTTTGGAAAAGGGTGGCACCATAAACTCAGCATTTGTTTGCTGTTTTTTTGTTTGAATAGCCTTTTATAGTTGGCTGTGGTCCAGATGGAATTCATCCCTATGACTTGTAAGCTCCAGAACTTGATAAGAAACGGTTTTTAAATGACATCACTTCACAACACAATCTAATCCACCAAAGTGCTTATGTAGCAGTAAGGGAAAATCACTGGAAAATGCCTCCTCTTTGATATGAAAGGAATAAAATGGTCTCGCTTCACATGATTGCTGCAGTTGTGAATCTTCTCCCGCCAAAGTTCCAGTAAGAGAAAATAAATCAACATCTACCAGAATACACTCAATTTGTTTGTTTTGACCACACAGCATGTCACTGATAAAACAAAAAATACAGAAAAGTATTAATTTCAGGCACTGCTTCCTGGTCATTTATCAAAAATGACTCTGAACATAAATGAATGTAAATTCACCATTTTCATTTCCACTTGCAGCAGGAGCAGTTGTTTTTTGACTCTGTCACTGGTATATACCATTTCATTTCAGTGTCTGAAACCGTGTAACCACCAAGTGACCGTTTCTCTTTCATTATCCAAGTAAAACCAACCATCTGTTCAGACATCCCTGCAAAATGGTACTTTATCAGAAAAGCAGCTTAGCTTTCTTGCCATGAGATCTTAAATAAAATAGTAATCTGGAGTATTTCAAACTATGGCTTGAATAGTCCAACCGCTATAAGATAACAACTGTATACATCGAAACTCTAGGTAGGTTGAAGGAGGGTGCCGTAACGCGTTATAGTTTGTCTCTAAAAGCCTTGCCAATGGCCTCTCAGCTCAAACAGCGCCACACTGGTAACATCTCTCCAGCTGGCATACCCCATGGGCCAACCAAGTTACTAATGCCGTGATGCACAGAAAGCTGAGTGAATTAGCGCTGGAGCTAAAGAAGGCCGCTACTTTTTAGAAGCCAAAAAGCTTATGCCAGCCAATTGTCAGACATCTAAATCTGAACAAAATGTTGACATATCTATAATAGCAGATGATATATTCTTGGCTCTAAACAAAGATGTTACATCCTAATAATGAGTTTTGAGGCATTACAGCCCTCCAATGTTTCATTAACTGCCAATAATACAACTCTGCCCTGAAGCTACTTGACTTTAATGGATGGTGAAGGAATCCCTCTGATTAAATTGACTGCACTGGCAACAGGGCATAAACGAGTCAAAGTGCTGATTTCACTGCTGTTGGACGGAGAAGAAAGAGCACAGTTATTTTTGTATGCTAATGCTGTTGTGTTGTAAGTAAGAGGCAGTCAGTAGGCAGTCTGTGGATGGAGAAGGTAAAAGATGAGATGTTTTATCTGCCTATGTTAGAAGAGAGAGGGAAATACTTTGCACAGTCGGAATTAGGGCTGTTACATCATAATTGGATAGATTTCTCATTAGTAGACACCTTTGAGATAATAATAGCCTGCACTTACAGCAGCAGCAAGTGGCTGAAGGTAACCTTTAGTAGGCATAAAGCGATGCTGCAAATGGCAAAATACTACTCTAGTCATACAAAGCAATGTATCATGTCCCATTAATTAGCATTTTACAACCAAACAACTTAAAACAACGATTCTGACCAAGTAAAACTGTGGAATAATATCAAAAGTAAAAAGGATAATCTACCCTTAGAAAAATATGGTAGTTAATATTTAAAGCGGTTAATAGCTAATAGTGACACTCGCAGGTGAGTCACTCCCAGAAAAGTTAAAGGTACTGTCAATGTCAAGAAGAGCCAATTAAGTGAAGCATTCTCAGCCTGGAAAGAACGTGTAGCTCATCCGTGCTTTTAACCGGAATGGTGGTGCATAACATGCTGTCTGGCCTCGTTCAGTCAGAATGAAAGAAGAGCCACAGATTCTAAGCAAAAAAAAAAAGAATACTGTCAAGAAGCTTGATTAAAGGTAATATGTCGTGGAGAATACCATGAACACCTAGCTTTGAGGCTTCTGGAGGAACCGTAGGCTTGATCAAGACTGGCTGCATTCGTGCTACAAGCATGCAGTATGGCACAAAGACAAATGATGTGTTGCAAAGGCAACTACTGTTTGATAGAGAAGCATGAGTGTAAATGGAAAGTTCAGAACTGTAATTAGGGGAAAATTCAACAGAACTACAACAGAAAATGATCACGGTTTCACTCAAATATCCACTGTTACATTAGTGCTTCCAGGAAACACTGTCCTCTCTTCTGAAAGGGAAAAGCGTACGTTGAATAAATGACAATGATGTTTCAAGAGTCATTTAAAAATGCATCAGTCTTAATGGGTTTTCTTCACTCTCAAAATTAATTGCAATCTTTTGTCCCAAAGAGAAGATGTTGCACTTCCATTTTGGCCAGTTCCAAAGTGAACGCTTACTTCAAATTTCATCAACACTTAGAAAAACATTAACTGCCATCGTGGTTTACGAGTAAGATTCAGACAATCTGGTAATCCGTCATGAAGCGGCTTTCTAGGTTCCTTAAAGTGGTCTACTCATGTTCTGAGTTGCGGCTTTGATGATGATTGACGTCTTCACTTGCTGCCAGGTTAGTACTCAAATTGTCAGATGACATCTTAATGCTGAGAGAGTAAGCGGCATCCGAAAGGTAAAAAAAAATATATATATGATGGAAACAAGAGCAGAGGGACAACATGAGAGTCATAAAGGAAAGTTTGAACTTGCAGCCTATTCCATCTCCACAAAAATGACACTTATCAGAATTAGTTTCTTCTATTGAGTTCCTTTGTGGGAGCCACAGGTCCTGATGAATGAATATTCATAGCAGCATTATCCTGGGTCTGCACACACAACCCGGGTGGCTGAGGTCCTTTTAAGACACGGACAAGTTTCCACTGCAGTCTTTTTTTTTAATCACCCATGGGGGGAGAGTGTTTGAGGGGTGGCACGTGCTCCCACCAGCAGTGTTTGCCACCATTCATATCACTCTTTTGCATGTGGCCCCAGAAGTTTGGGAGCCCTCTGTCGGTCACAAGCAGTAACTACACTAAATATCAAATAAATATGTTTCTTATTTAAGAGCTGCATAAAAAGCAAGCTCTGCTAACCAGGAAGCTGGTGACGATCTCCTGACTCAAATTTTTAGCTATTTATTTAGTTTTTGGAACACTGAAGGTGGGGCCCCAGGAACAATAAACCTATCTGTGTGCTCCCAACACCAGTAGACCTCTGGCAGTTCTCTGCATGTTTTTCGCTCTAATGTGGAGACTGGAGCACCACCTCAGCTATCCAATGCTCAAGCCGAGACTCCATAATTCAGTCTCAAACAAAAGCTCAGGCCAGAGTATGGAAATGGAAGCTGTAATCAATACAGCAGTCAGCATTATGATTGGAGACGCTCTTTCATTCGGAATGTTTCAATGCGTCACCGGAGATCACGCCAGCACAATCCTTCCTCTTGGGGCCGTCTTCTACGACACATTTATCTCCGATCCGTATCCAATCCATCACCTTAATTACTTTCATTTCCATAACACAATCCTCTCTTTAATGTCTCAAATTTATTACATGTCAGACAAATTGGATGTCCTTGACTTTTTTGCGAATACATCCACAGTTCGAACAAGGTGGTTCAGGGGAACATATCAGTATTAAATATCAATTATTGCTGTGTTTTTCTGACATACGTGCGACTAGGTCTGCAGGGGTCTGATGCTGTAGTCTTCTGACTAACCATACCATTAACAGCACTCAGGAATGGGGCACAGAGCTTTACCCTGGAGAACAGGCCATTGTTTAACAACAAAACCAGTTATAGCTCTACACATTTAACTGCACTATTGTATTAACTCCCGGAGAAATTCCATACTCTCTAGTGAACACAAGTGGCTACCTACACGGACAATAAGTACCTTCTTAAACTAGCAGAAGAGACCATTTGATGGCTCTGTGAAATGATGACCGGGATGGATGATTGACCGTATTGAGTCTTTACAAGTGGACAATAGAGGAAGGCATCTATGGACCAGGGGAGGAGTGAGGGCATGGTTAGAGGGTGTGATGTCTCATTAATCAGCATGGGGGTGGAGTTGGGGGGGGGGGGCTCTTTCCTGGTGTTGATAGAGCAGGGTAATGAATTCCTCCTGGAGGCAGGGGGCCCCGCTGAGCTGCTGTAATGAAGCCGGGACCCAACAGACCCACCATCAGCATGACAACCTGACCTGCTGGCATTAAAATGAAATGAAAGCTATTACCTCCAGCCTTCACCTCACTGGGGGGGAATCTGCCTATCCATAAATAACACCTCAGCCAGACAGGACAGCAAGGTGTGGGGAATCGGAAGTGGTAAAAGCATTTCAGACCCTATTGTCCTGTACAAAATGTAAGTGGGAGAAGAAGAAATGCTAATTTAGGGTGCGTGGGGGGGCAGGGGCACTGCAGGCTGGCCATTTTCATAAGGAGAAAGCAGCGACGTCACCCCCAGAGCAGATTCACGGGAGCTTTGCACAGGTGATTAACCAATGACGAATGGCGCTTATACCTCGTGATGATCTGCAATAAAACTGCCCACGGGTAACTCTACAGCAGATACTAAGTGGTTGTCCGTCAGCAAAGGTAATGGTGGCCACTTTGGCTCAAATTCCCACTGACACAACATCTACAACATGTCATACTGCACGTTTTTGGTGTGACGTCGACCTGGTAGACGATGCCCGCCTTCAGTAGCTCTCTTCCACTACCAAGCTTATCTGCCTCGATACTTGTGACAGTTCAAAAAGGTGGTTCATCCTTCGTTCCCTCGTTTCAATGGAATCTCCAAACGTTGCCCAATTGATCTCTGTGTCCTTAATTACTGATTTGCTAGAGCACAAGGTTAATTGTAAAACAACATCATTTTGATATTTCTACCACATGGCATACGATTGTGAAGATTCTGATGATGTTCTTTGTGACTCATAAACCAGGTCTTCTGGCTGCTTGGGAAAAGCAGCTGTAATCAGCTATTTGGTGTCTTCAGTTGTCATGGATCGATAACTAGAAGGAGGAACAAGCTTGGAGGGTAATTCAGCATTAGTGTTTTGTTCTGAACACTAATAAAGGGTCACAGCACCATCCTCCATCGGTTACATAAAGACTCATTCGATACAGCACCGCAAGCTAGTTTCTAGCCCGCCGAATCGGACAAGAGGTCGAGGACAAAATTATGAGGAACATAAATATCACCATAAAGCCTCTTCCCCACTCGGAGCACCCAGGTGAATTTATGTGGATGTCCGTGTCCTTCCCATCTTCGCCATTCACACTGACCTATGCATTATGACGTGGGGGCCTTTGACAGGGAGACGCGACTAATGATGGCTCTTAAAGGCCGCTGCTAATGGGGTCCCTGGGGGGCCAGTCCTCTACACCTCCCCCCAAAGTCTCATTGGTCAGGCAGCCAGCAAGACATACTGTGAAAACACAGCCCTGTCGACGCTGTGCATTAAACTGCTCTGAGTTCATGGTTGGCTTTACAGTGTCAAATATGATCATCGCAGTCCTACAATGAAAACGGGTTAAAAGGGATTTTTCATGAAGATTTGTGTTCAGGAGCTTTTCATATGCACTGCTCTTTTCATGGACCTCAACGTGAGATCTTGGGGGAGCAAAGGCTCGTGTTTCCCAGGTCCATTCAAAGAAGCCCACTGGACAGGTGTCCTGGGACATGGACCTCACTTGCAGCCAGGGTCTCATTAGATAGTCCCTTTGCTGGGATCCTCCTTCTCCATCCTTCCATGCCTTTCTGTAGCCAGGGATCTGACGCCATGTGGGACTCCATAGTGACCACAAGGGCGCTCATACATTTCACAGCGGTAACCTCACTCACTTAAGCGCTGAGTATGACACTCCATCAAACCACATGCACTTGACCGTGTGGCCGCATCAATCAGCCGCGCAGCAGCAGGCCAAGACCTGGGGTTTCACTTGAGAGAAAGTCCTGATTACACCCTCGCATCAATTCCCGCGTGCAGCGGCACAGGTCACATTTATGACTGCCGACGGGGTCCGGCTACAAAGGCAGAACATGGACGCATGCTTTTATTTCAGTGAACAGCTTCAAAACAAAGGTCTGGTGAGACTTATCTCAAGGTGCCGCCTTAATAAATGGCTGCCTTTGTCCTAAAACTAGGAGTGGAATCCTGGAATGACAAGTCCATCTGTCTGCTAACTAATGCTCTGTGGCCTCAGGTTTCTCAGTGACATTATATATAAAATCACAGCCTGGTACCTAAACACTGCACCCCCCCCCCCCCCCCTCATTTCATGTCAC
>JABFEB020000104.1:15423312-15434049 GCA_019775895.2 Stomatorhinus ivindoensis | reverse complement strand
GGGGGGGGGGGGGGGGGGGGGCATGTAGTTCACCCGGTCAATGTCTAAGTCACAGCTCGCTCCAGACCCCTGTCTGACCCAAACATGCTGTTTGAATACCGTGTTGTTTGTCAGAGGCCTGAACAGCTGTGCACTCAGAGACACCCCCCAGAATAATGGCGGCAATTGAGCTAGTCCACTGGGGATTCAACATTAAAAGCTATCAGCTGGAAATAGCCCATGCCACGTTAACAGCCGTGGGCAGGAGGTGCAGACCCTCCACATGTAACACACACAAACATGTGAATCTCTGTCCATTCATTTCATTGGGCATCACCCTAATCCAAGCAATGACACCCTAACCCCTACCCAGCAATAACCTTAAACATAAACGAATAAACAAAACATTAAAGTTTTGGCATTTATAGTTTTTTGATTGCATTCACAAATTTTTATAAAATTAAGTTTCCCCATTTGGTGAATGAAAGAAATGCCCCCACAACATAAAAATAACAGGTTTTTATCACATTGTGAGGACATTTGGTCCCCACGGTGTAATATTTACATAACCCCCATGAAAGTATACACATATTCATGTCTTTCTGGCGACTCTCCATTCATTTCTATAGGCATAACCCTATTAAAGTTATGCCCATAACAATAAATGAAGTCCCCTACAATGTAATAAAAACCAGGTTTTTATGTTGTGGGGACCATTTTTCAGGTTCCCGCAAAGACCTGTGAATGCAGTCAAAAAAGTAAACATGTCAAAAGTCTCATATTTTGTTTCGTTACTTATGGTTAAGTTTAGGGCTGGATTGGGATTAAGGTCGTCATGATCTGCTCGATCCCCCTGGGTGCCACGTCCCCTCATCAACCTCGGGTGAATTCCTGATTGTTCTCAGCTGTTCTGTGTGTCCGTCCCTTAGTTCTGTGTATTTAGTCCATGTGCTAACCTGTCTCCCCTAGGTCTGTCATTAACGTCTGTACCGTGTCTGTTCGTCTGCTTGTCGTTTCTAGACTTTTGTCTGCCGGGTTGTGATTCCCCACTTCCTGCTCGCTGGTATTACATACGGTCATCACAGTCATGTTGGGATTAAAGTTTTCATCATAGAAATGAATGTCACTACAAAGATAAAGGCCACTTTTCCACCGCACCAGGTACTGTACTTTCGGTACTTCCATACAGTACCAAAAGTATGGTACTTCTTTTGTGTCGGTTTTCCACTGGCGTAAAATCTCATACCAGTGCCAAATGACATCACCAGTACCCGCCCCTGACTGACATCATCACAAAGCACGGCGTGGTATTTCTTTCACTGAATTCAAATATATTACATTATGATTCTTCACTTTCCTGTAGTCTTGCTTAAGTTCTTCAATTTTCAAGTGGCATTGTTTGGTGTTTGTACCCCATTTCTTCCAAGCAGCTTGCTATTATGGCAAATACTTTTTTATTTCGAGTTGTGCCATCCAAATCCAGCTGGATCTGTTCATCCGACCATATGGCGATTAAAGCCTGTGTTTCCTCGTTTGTCCATCCTTCCAATTTACTTTTATTATATTTTTGATTCTTCTCGCTGTTTGCTGTGTATTTCAAAAGATGGCAGTTGTATTTTGTGTTTCAGCAGCAGGCTATTTGCATAACCAATCGATAGCAAATACTTTTGCAAGTCCCACCCCAAAGTACTGAAGTACCAAAGAAGTACCCCATCTGTTTTGGCACTTTCAGAACTGGAACTTTCGGTACTGGTACTCGACCGGAAGTCAATGGAAAAGCAAAAGTACCGAAAGTACCATACTTTGTGTGGTGGAAAAGCACCTATAATTACAAACCTCTGTGTGTGTGTGTGTGTGTGTGTGTGTGTGTGCGCTATTGTTACATTGTGGGGACCAGAAATTAGTTAAAAATCTGTTATTTTTAGCTCGTGGGGACATTTCTCCACAAGGAAAACCTCAATTTCATAAAAATCTTCGAATGCAATAAAAACTAAAAATATTTAAAGAAAAGTCATGTATTTTGAATGGTTACGTTAAGGTGGGACTGGACAGGGCTTCGCCCCGACCCAGGCCTAACATTAATTATAAGCAATCAAACAAACAGATTTTTATAAAATTAAGTTTTCCCTTTCAGAGACCAAAACATGTCCCCACAAGGTCAAAATAACTGGTTTTTATTACATTGTGGGAACATTTAGCCCCCTCAATGTAATACATACATTCTCATACACTCCACTAGTTTTGGTTGGTAGCTTTTAAAGTAGGTGTGGGGAACCTGATCCATGGAGGGTTGGGGTATTTGGGATTGGAGCTGAGAACAACTGTTTTATTATTGGCTGATGGAGAGGCTATCCCAGAAACCCACACTCACACTGGCCCTCCATGGAACACCCCGGGTTTAAAAGGTCCATCAGTGAAGAAAATGAATAAATAAAAGCAGGCTCCTTGAGTGTTATGGCCATTTAAACTTCCCTTTAATGCTCCCTCAATGAATGGATGCTTTGGTGGATGAGGGAGCTCCTCTTAGTGCCCAGGGATCTGATTGAAGCACGTGTTCTGGCTGCCACAAGGACAACCAAAAATCGGAAAGGGTTTTGTCTTTTGTTAAAAAACTGTATTATGTTATAAAAGTTTTTTGTCCCGAGTCACTAGGAACATCTGCTGCATCTGGAATCATGCAGCACCTTCTACTGCTTGAGCCAAGAGCTCAGGGTGAACTTTAAGCATCAGTGAAGGACATTTCAGGACTGGATGTCTCAGTGCTACAAAGGTCCTCCCAGTTAATAGGATGTCAGACATGCACTGTTATATATTCTTTCCGTGTTATAAAGGAAACTTGTTTTATTTGACATATTTTCATTTACAGTTGTTCACTAAACTTTCCAGTGCTTAACAAAAATTTTTAAATCTGCAGTTTATGAAATAAATGGAAAAGGTGCTAAAAACCTGTTCAGCCCTCAATATGTGCTAATTCCTTTCTACAGCCCTGAGGGCTAAGCCCCATTAGTCTTTAAATCCTAGTGACATCCCTGAATAAAATTAAACCAAGTAGGTTTCTTTGCCATTTCTGTCATATACACAATATTCAGTGAACACAGTGACACATCTGCTGTTTTGCCAGAATCCCCAACCTCACTGAAATGTTCTAACAACAGAAATGAAAGACAGGTGGGATATTTGGACTAAATTATCATTGTAACCGAACTGTTTATCTGTACAACACTATGACTGGTTACTTCCTCTGGCGCGTAATTCATCCATTACCCATGTAAAGGCAACAATGGCAGCCTTATCTGTACTCATTATACACCTTGAGCATTTTAAAAATAGCTGTAAATTGGATCTTGATGGATGGTTTTAAAGCGGCTCAGTCCGAAGACAAAACCACCAGCAACATGGACGCCCATCTTTCAGCTTTGAGAAGCCCATTCGCATGCAGACACTCCAGCTCTGAGCGACAGTGGGGAGGGACATGAAGTGCCCACTCTGATAAGCGCAGTCCACATCACCTTCCGCACGCTGCCGCCGCCACCCGCCTTAATGAAGTCGTTACGTCGTACACTGTGCCTCACTGAGATTAGCACACAGCTCTAGGCCCAAAAACTAATTAGGTTTGTTGGCGGCCACCTTGCTCCTGGATCCTTCCAAAACAAAGGTCTCATCTTCAGAGCCCCGGAGGGCCTGGAGGAAGACAGCGGTTACCCTGCCAGCCCTGACAACCAGCACTTAGTGTCTCCTTGTACCAGTGGTTCGGTTACACATCTGCTACAATCTGATCGTAATTAAATGTAACAGTCTTCTGATGAATACCCTGCCATGTGTAACCCCGGCGTCCTGCTGCTGATCCACGCCCTTATCTTACTGACAAGAATCCCCTTTCAATTCCCCTGCGGAAAGAAGAGCATGTCCACTCTTCTAGTGGCGTTTTTTTCCTTTTGGAATGAAATGGCACCATTTTGAGTCCTCGACGTGCAATTTCATGCTGATCCTCGCTGTGGGGAAGCTGATGCCTCCCCCACCACGCAAGCTTGTCCTGAATTCCCTGAGGAACGCGAGCATACCACAAGCGAGCGCTATCCGTATCGGCTGGTTTGCGCAACACAATGCAAATCCGTTAGCTATTGTCATGCTAATTAGCAGAAGAACTTGCTGAACCATGCCGCCATGACGATAAATCGCCAGAGGAGCATGCTAATAGCTCATATCTGCGCGCGGCCCTTGTAAAGCTTTGTCACATTAGTAGTCCTCTCAGTCTCGGCCGCGTTAATCTGCTCTGACGAATGGCCATTCGGCCCTCGGATGGAAACCGAATTGGGCGGCGGGCAAAGGGTAACCTTGTACTGGAGACGCGACCAGATGAGAGCAGAAGGGGAAGGGGGTGCCCCCCGAAACGGGACGCAAGCCAACGCCTCAACCCAGCCTGCTGGCACAGGGTACCAAGGCAGGTGTTGTGGGCCAGGTCTGCAGGCAGCGCGGATGACAGAACAGATGCCACCGGGAAGAGATGGTTACTTATGTGCATAATTACACCCTCGTACAAGCAGCCAAACAACTGGCGACTCTGCTGCGTGGTACCTGAGCCGTCTTAATTAAATGGGCCGTACGGACGGCAAAGTCATTTATCTGTGTCGGCATGAGTCACTCAGTCTTGATTCATTCCATTGATAAAAAGACACAAGAATCTACGGCCCCGTTAACCAGCCTACGCTGAGCCAGAAGGACCCAGGACACCTCAGGACCTGCCTGTCAACTCCACCTTCATTTCTTATTTTATTTTGCCAGCATGCAGCTCATGATGCGGCTGCCATTCCCAGCTTGGCGCATGCCGGGGTCACGCCCAAATCGGCTTCTGCATCTGAGACGAGCCCAACACCACGTCACAGCCTCCTCGATCGATGGGGCCTTGACCGTTCCTGGGCGGCTCATATACCACCTCCCAGCCCCTCCTCGCACTCGTAGATCCTGCTTCCCATTTACAGGTTGGATCCAATTGATTGCAAACGAAACCAATCAGGCAGAAAGGCTCAGTACTTGAGATGATGCCAAAAGTACCATACTTGTAATAGCTTGGGCTGGAACAAACAGGAAACCCACACACACACTCCTATACCAACTTCAACTCTTTCCAGTTCTGCATCGACTGTCATCCATCCTCCCGAACGCGCCTCTGGCTGAGCAGGAGGAGTAAAACAAGATGCAGAGTTCAAACTGGCGTCGCTAATCTTAGCACAAACAGTGAGAGATTAAATTAAGGCTTTCGGAGTCCACAGAGCAGAAGAAATTACAGGAAATAGGAGCCCCAGAGTTCTGTTTGAGGAATCCGTGCTTTGTTTATATCCAGACCAAAAGCCATTAATACAATATTTTTAATAATTCATAGATGGTGGGCGTAGTTAACATCAAGTGCAACTTGGAACAATCCTATTAGCTACAAATAAATTATTTGTAGCTGCATCAATCTGTGCCACATCATGTGACCTCAGGGCTCCCAGTGGCTAACGAGCTCCGTTTGCATGCACAGTGTTGGCCACAATTGCAGCAAACAGCTAAATGATAATTAGCAGGATTTCCATCAACATGAAAATAAAGCCTCTGCTCGTCTGCAAAGTGTTTGCATGCGCTTTGCGTGTGTTTCACTGGTGTGCGAGGGGTGGGGGCCAGCTACTGGCCCAGCCGCCGGTAACGACATCCCAGCT
Source organism: Stomatorhinus ivindoensis (assembly GCA_019775895.2). Classification (NCBI taxonomy): domain Eukaryota; kingdom Metazoa; phylum Chordata; class Actinopteri; order Osteoglossiformes; family Mormyridae; genus Stomatorhinus; species Stomatorhinus ivindoensis. The sequence goes on along the minus strand of JABFEB020000104.1, from coordinate 15,428,374 downwards.
TCACTGGCCTTCCCGTGCTTTACTGAGGGATTCTGGGAGATGGCTTGTGAGATGTGGGCCAGGCGGCGATCTTCTCCTTGTATTCATCTCCTAATGGGCCTCATAACGACCGGAACTCCTCCATGCCAAAGCAGGCACATACACTTTGATCCTTTTAGCTATACTACTGCAGCAATTAAACTTTTTAAAGCTTAATTACATTTCATGTGAACCCGGCAGCGGCCCCCCCCCCCCCCAAAGTAAAAACAGCATATAAATGTGCCATGCGTAGGTTTCCGATCGAAGGCAGCATCCGCGAGGCCCTGTATGTGTGTGCAGTGTGGGTGTAGGAGCGAAAACACGACCGGAGTTAAGGCGTGGAAGGGGGCAATTGCACACTAACATCAAAGTGGAAGCGTTTTGCTGCTGATGGTTCAACGAGCAGAGCTGAGCGGAAGTCACATTCTGCCTATGCCGTTTTATAAGATTTTTATAAGATTTGACTTTGACCCATGAACTCCCCCCCGCAAACATCAACAGTGAGCTCGTCCAATAGGCAGGGGTGAAGATTACATGATCCAGGTGTATGATGCTTGAAAACGCTGCTTTCAAATATCACTCATGTAGGAAGTCAAGTGCCCCCCTAGCCAATGACACACGCAGTCGGAGACCATAACGACCCAGCTGGCAAAAAAACATTCGTTGCGTCACAGTGGTCCTCTTTGCGGAGCGCTCATCCGAGCTCACGCCCACATGCTGGGAAGTCTTTGTTTCTCATGTTAAAAAGTCATCTTGATATCAAATGCAGCAGAGGCCTCCAGAGATTCATGACATATTGTGTGTTTTTTTATGTGCAGGGAGGAATTGGCACATAAAATCCATAACAGGCAGAGTTGTGTGATGTTCTATACTTACTTTAATCCAACACTGTTTGCTCATTTCCGGAATATTAAGGTTTTTATTGCACCACACGGAAGGGGTAACATTTGAATATAGCAGGAAGATATGGGCCAACATAATTTTTACAGAATAGGCTGAAAAGCCCTTCCAGTGGGAACCATTTTCATAATGGACCTGAAATAGGCGGAGCTGACGCCTCGAAAAAAGACGGGACAGGGGTGCCGGCCACGGCGTGGATAAACCGGGCTGAAGATGGTGATGCAGACAGGCAGCCCTGCTCTCAAATGAATCATAAGGATCTCGCGAAAGGGTGTTTTCCACCTTTCCCTCCTTTGTGCGTGAGAGCTTGCAAACTCGCCCGGGTTAACAGACAGATGCACAAAAACCAGGCACGCTACTTTACAGCTTATGGAGTGACTTTGGGAAGATGAGATCTGGTGTAGCATCTGGACGCTTTACTGCTGAGTCCTCATAAATAAAAGATAGCTTCTGTCCAGCGCATGCGAGTGCCTTCATATAAATCATGCAAATGGATTCCCAGTGCATTTTTTCCCTTCCACCAGGAGCCAAAGGCCAAGTAGTTGTACAGGCAAAAGGGGGCCCATGCGGCACATCAGAGTGGATATGCCAGTGTCTCTGGTCTGGTCTCATACTACAACTGATTCTGATTGTTCAGAGGCTTCACACCCGGCTCACAGGTGAAGGAAGGCTGGAAAATCAACAGGGCTCAGCCCATAAGGACCGTGAGTTGAATAGCCCTGGATTATAGGATGGCCCACTGAAGCCTCCTTGCCACCGGTTATGTTCCCTTAAACTCTATCTAGCTTTTGTACGATGACAGTGGGAAAAAAAATATCACAAAATGTCAGTCATGATTTACTATAATCAAGCTTAGTAAAACGATAATTAGATTTAGTTCATAATTTAATTTGCCCACTGGAATAAATACTGGCCTGCAGCAGGTGGTGTCACGCACAGGAGCACGCACATCACTCAGGGCACAGTTCACAATTAGCCTGCGTTAGCATTTATTCGGACTCAGGGCTGGCTCATTCCAAAATTCCCCTCGCCCGCTGGAGGTGGTACGGTCCACCCACGCCTGAACAGAACTGTAGCCCCTGTCATTCTGGTGCTGCCATTGCCCGGCCTCCCGCAGCAAGAGTCAGTGAAGACCTGCATAAGACCCCTGAACCCCATCTGATGGACGGTCAGAGCTCCGTGACTCAGCGAGAACGGTGTCCTTACTTATCAACAAGCTGCACGCAGAACAGCACCTGTCTGCAGCCCCTGCCTTCAGAGTTCATAAATGAAATTAACACATTTGGCTGTGACATCTAAATGATTTCTAGATATATCTAATCCCACAAGACAGGAAGCCCAAATCAGCTTCAAACAAAACCCAATTATGTCTGTCTCCTCTGCCTGATGATAAAGGATAATTACTTTTTTTATTCACCGCTTCCCCAGAATACATTTTCCTGATGTGGGAATGTAACCTTTAATGAACAGGACTTGATTGATGAGGCTTCCTTCATATCCTCACTGGAAATAATTACCGATAACAATCATTCCGCTCTCCTCACCCTGAGTTGGGCTCCAAAGCGAAAACGTGGAGACGGGTTTGTTTGTGAAGATTTCATTAGCTGAATTTCCATCTGACACGGCATCTGACGCTTGCCTCCTCGAGCGCAGAGACGCACGCGACTCCAGAAGCCGCCCATTTCTGTGACTGGCAAAGACAGTTACGGGGGGTTCACAGGCAGTTGCAGGCGGCTTTGAAAGAACATGTAGAGTGGGGAGGATAAAAACAACCTCGGCGCCCTAAAATGGAGGCCAATGTGGGGATGGAGTACATGCTTAGGGGGAGGGGTCAGGTCAGGGGTCAACGCCTCCCAGTCACCTATATTAAGAAGAGAGAGTCTGATTGTCTCTAACCTATGGTTTAGAGAGTCTGCTGGTTATCCTGAAAGCTGCTCAGCTTGCCTTCCAGAAACAGCCAGTAAAAATGCCCCATTCCATTTTCCAATCCCCTTACCCCGTGGGGCTGTCCGTCAACCAGAAAAAACGGGTTTTTCCACAAAGATACATACATATGATGCATGTCAGGGGAAACGTCCTGCACTGCGAGCGGTAGCGTGCCGTGCATGCTGATCAACAGAACCTCACTGGTGGGGGTGGCGGGAGACATGATGGGAGGTCTTAACCCCACCCTGATATGCCTCCTCACCTTCCACTCAGCTTCCAAATGGCACAATGTGCCCTGGGGGCACTCTGGAGCTGTGGCATTCGCGGTGTTGCCCTCATGAGGAGCTGGAGGAGAATGCCTCGATTAAGTGCATAAGTGGGGGGGGGCGCGTGACAGCTAATAAGCACAGAGCATCCCTCCTACCGGGGGCTCTACGCTCCCCTGAAGTCAGTGGGCCACCAGTACTTCGGCACGGCTGAAATACGATTATTCCTTTCAGGCACGGGTAGAGCCTGACAGAGATAGATGGCAGTGGCAGACTCCAAGGCGGCGGACATTTTTTAAAAGGTTACGCAAGACATAAAAAAGGAATCTCATTCTCGGACATTCAAGGTCACCCGAGTCAAGACCGGGGGGGTGCACAGGGCCATAAATAAGGGCAATATTGGGACAGAACCCCCTTCCCCGGTCACCTGAGAGGAAGCGCTCCATGTCATCTGACAAGGGCAAGCGGACCGAAGCAGTTTTGGTGTAATCTGGACGTTTTAACCATCCAGGGCTGCGAAAACCAGCCACAGTCACATCAGGACAAAAAAAATCATGTCCTGCTTTGGGAACAGAGACAATCTCACTGATGGTTCCTCACACATCATTACTGAGCGGCAGTAATCTAATACTGAGTGTGTTTATTTGTGCCACAAATCAGCCGAGGCAGCCTCGCTCTGCGTTACCCCAACTGGCTGTAAAGTCATTACTGGTAATCAATTGCACTTTGTCACGTGACGTCCAATCCAAGCCTCAAATGCTCATAACAGTATCACGAACAGTGCTTAAAACAAGAGGGCCGGTTAAAAATCCTGTTTGTTTTGTTGTACACCAACACTATGAAGTAAAACGTAAACAGCCGGCAGAAAATGCCGCTCTTTTTCCCCAAAATCAAAAGGCTGTCCGCATTCAGAAACACTGGCTAATCCTCCCCCCCTTCCTCTGGGAGAAACGGACAGGCAAATCCTTCTCTTTTTTTGTTTCATTCTTTTATTCTTTCTTCTTTTTGACAAGTCGATTCAGAAACCATTCTGGCGCCCGTGAATGGGTTTCAAACGGCGCCCTGGGCTTAAATGGCCGGGAGCGCTGAGGCGTCCCGCTCTCCCCCAAACACAATCAGTGGCGGCGTGAGGAGTCTGGCCAGGCCTCCGTTCATTTACCGGGGAGGGGGGGGCGGGAGCACCTATAACTTCATCCGGAGGCCGGGTCTCACACTCCATTGCCATGCAAAGCAGACTCTCCTCTCCCCACATCCAAAGCCCTTTCTTACAGCCGCTTTGTTCAGATAGAATAATGCGGGAAATGTTTTCAAGCAAAACACAGAGGCTCTAAGTAAACATACTTCCCTGGGCAATTTTCTCGGAAGGATGCAGATGGCGGCTTGAGGAATTCCACATTGTTTTTCCTTTCGGAATGGGGCTCGGAGCTCTGGGATGCTTTTATTTGAGGGGTTCCTCCTGGAAGCCAGCTACATGTCCATTTTATATCACATCCTCTATGGCACTTCCCAGAACCCTACACTTCTTTCCCCATAGTAAAGCACTGACATTTTCGGTCACATTATCAGACTTCGATGTTTATATTTCATCAGTGAAAGATTTTCGTAGAGATTCGGTTGCCGGGGAGAGACCAGCTAAGACAGTAAAGTGATAGTTTCACTCTGGCTGGCAGAGTTTATAAACAGCTTTCTACTCATCTGTAGTTTACAGTTAATCACTTATTGTCCAGAGTCTCTAAATCCTTAGAACTGGCCCAACATTAAGAATAAACAAAATAGCATTAACATCCAATGTGAGACTCGAGTTTTCCCTTGGAGTATCACTGTTGTGTGTGTGTGTGTGTGTGTGTGTGTGTCTGTGTGTGTATGTGTGTATGTGTGTGTGTGTGTGTGTGTGTGTGTGTGTGTGTTATGTATATATTACATCAGGGGTGTCAAACCTGATCCATGGATCG
>JABFEB020000104.1:15334576-15376860 GCA_019775895.2 Stomatorhinus ivindoensis | reverse complement strand
GGGAGGGGGTCATTGACACTTAAGGATATGGACAAATTATACGACACATGAACTGGCAAGCAGCAAAACTTTGGCGCATGCGCACATTACATGAGGAGTGGGGAAGAGGTCAGCGCAAATTCACAATTCAGGTTGAGCCCACCTATCGACAGAGAACAGCACGGCTCTAAGGTAAATAATTAACCGCAGGTAGAGCCGACCCACACCACTCGGCGCGTACAGCAGGCAAAGCCCGGTATTTTCATAACTCGGTGATTACCGAGTCCCGCGGGAGATGTCTGCGGTAAGACTTAAAGCCCCGGCATCTAACGAGCGCATACCTCAGCGTCATTTCAGGGACGGCGTGGAAAGGCGATACCTTAGTCGACTTTATGTAAGGGCTTTCATAGTCTGCCTGGTGCACCACGTCGTTCACAATCATCTTGGCGATCTTCCAGGCCATCTCCTCCTGGGCCTAGGGAGAGGCAGCATGTTCACACGCAGGCAGACAGTCATGCATCAACATACATATTTAGGATTCAGGAATAAGGAAAAGCTGGAGAACAATCAGCCACGAATCCACTTAAGAAAGAATGCTATATAAAAGGTGGCAACAAGTGTGATAACAGCCAGACTACGCTTTTAATTCGTGAATGAGCATCCTGTAAATGAATAATTATTAATTACTGTTACTGAACATTAGAATCTAATTTAGTCTAATATATTCAGAATCTAAACTAGTTCACTCTTCGAGTGTGTTGTGCTGCGACAAACATGCAACTTTCTTCGAGATTAATGAAGCGTCTATTTAAACAAGGCCTGGGGCACCTCGTCAGAGTTTCCTTGCACCCATTTCTTCATTGCTTGGGAGAACATAGAACCTGCAGGAGACAAAACAGAGCTTCAGGGTGTGAATATTACATACGTGCTGAGGAGACGGGCCACACCAGCTAATGTCAGTGTATCTAATCAGGATAACCTCTACATAGACACTGTCTTATGGCAGCAGGACACTGGCCCTGCTCCCTGGCTTTTGTAAAGGTTAGACGCCCCTGCCTCAACAGATGGTCCTCAAACCTGCCTAACGGAACTGTTTAAAAGTACATCGGCAATTATCAGCTCACTAGATAATTATTCTGGTTGCCCTCACGATTAATTAACCTTAATTATGCTGCTCATTAAATCATAACTCCAGATTCAGCATCTGTTAACATGCTGAAAAATTTCTAACGATTGTAACAATTTCTAAACAGTTGCCTTGTGAGATTTTTTTTCCCAGAGGTGTGATGAAACAGATGATTCTCATTAAAGACCAAATGATTACTGTAATACATATGGTGACATGATTAGTCGCAAAACATCAGAGTACCAGAAACATTAAGTCACTCATTAATAGTTATTTTAGGGGGGGCACGGTGGCCGAGCCCTGCTGCACCACACCTCCAGGGCTGGGGTTCGCGTCCAACCTTGCGCGTGGATTTTGTAGGCTGATTCACGTCTAAATTTCCCATAGAGTACGATACTGGGATAGTCTATTGTGCAAGATGGATGGATGGATGCATTGTTAAATAACACTATATCAAACAAATAATATCAACTGCACAAGTCAGCATTTTCTAACAGCCCAATTAGGGCTAATGAAATACAAGGTTAGCTGAATGTAATCTCCCTATTAACTGAAAGTGACATCGTTCCCCTCTCCTTCCTTCCTGCCTGGTGCCACCAAGTCACTGTGGGTGGGAAATGCACTCAGTCACCTTTGGATTTCTTCACGTCTGGTTCTGGTTCAGCCTCCCTGATGAACTGGCCGAGCTCGTTGACCTTCCCGAAGGTCATCCTACTGGAGAAACCGCAGATGTCAGCATTCCGTACAGAAACCGACGATGAGCAAAAACACACAGGAGATGAAACAATCACTCGTGGTGATAACGCTTGCTCACTGCCTGCCTCCGTCATGTATGTACATCTTTCTGAGACGTCTGTTTTTCAGGAGGAGAGACTATGTTCATGTCAGCAACCCTGGTGCAAGGTCCAGTAATAAAGGTTAAGGCTGCCAAATCTCCGGCCTAGACACCCAGACCAAACGTGGAGAACACCTCATGCCAATGACAGCGAGCGGTCGCTACGGTCCATCTGGCGAGCTAAAAAGACCGTCCACTGTAGGCAAAGAAGCAGCCAAGAGAAAAGTATGGGGCTTTCTAATCAGCAGGTGGCGGTAAAGGCAAAATCAGCTGTGAAACTGTCAACAAGTGGGTAGTTTAAGTACTGAATCCCCATGGAGTGCTGTAACTGTGGGGGGGACGCACCCTCATACAAACTTACCCAGCATATGGCCGCTGGTACAGCGACTCCGGGTCCAGGCTGGCGATGTCCACTGTTATCGCCTCATCGAAGTTTTTCAGGATTTTAACCGCTGCTTTTTTGGTTCCCTGCTGGAGAGGCAAAAACCCTGTGATGCTTCTTAAACACCCCACAGCTGTGCCAGACAAAGCGCCACAACCATAGAAGGGCACGGTGTGATAGCCAGAGGGGGCTTTACCTGGGACTGTGGCCCTTCGACGCCACCCGCAGCACGGTCCCCGTCAGGGGCACCGCCTTGCCCAGTGGGCAGCGCGCTCCCCCCAAAAAACTCATCTCCTTTCACAGAGTTAATCAAGTCATTCAGGTATTTGTAGTAGAGGTTACTGCACAGGAAGCCTGGCAGGAAGACCTGTAGGAGACAGGGCTTATGAGAAGATGGCCGCCTGCAGTGATTCAATTAACCGGTCACTTGCTGCCATGCTGTTTCAGACGCGGACCCAGCTAGTGAATCAGCAAGCCAGTGTCTGAGATATTACACGCCGAGCCTGGCTGATATGCCGCCTCTGACTCTCTGTTGCATCATACCGTTGCGGCAAAGAGGCCTCACATCTCCTAGCCTCCGGGAAGAGCGGCTCACCCATGGAGAAGGGGAACGCGTCACAAGCCCTAAGGGCGAGGAGGAGGGAATGGGACAAAAGGCACATCGGTGCATACCTTCTCCATAGTGGTCCACGCCTGCCGCAGTGGAGTGGTGAAGCAGTCGGGCAGGGGGCCACCCTCCCGGCAAATATTGGACTCAATCTCTAACCGAACGGAGTCATCAAAGCCCAGCGGGTTTGTGGCTTGAAGTGAGAAATACCTGCGAGAAGGATGTGGAAATAAATATCCAGAAAACCAAGGCACCGTCGCTGGCGATTCGCTGTCTAGAAGACAGCAGGGCCCTGCATCCACACAGGATGAGGATCAGACACTTCACCACATCCCTGGAGCACTGCAGCGAAGCTCACAAACACGTCCAGTCCAAAACCGTAACAAAGTGTACCAAACGACACCACACTGCTCACTTGCATATACTTCCCCCATTGCACTAATACCTTACTTATCCACTCCATTGCAATATTTACATTTATTTATTCCAAATTTATATTGCACCAGTTTTATGTATGTATTCACAATTCCACCCGTATTTATTGTCTTACTGTAAGCACTACAATTTGCTTTTGTGGTTACTTTGCATATCCTTCTGGTCACTGATAAACACAGAGATTTTCATTAATAGTGTGACAGCTTTTTGTGCATGAAAAACTGTCCTGAATATCACCACAAAGACCATCAGTACAGTCAGCATGTGAAGACCCCAAAGTACGACCTGACTAGAGCAGCCCCTGCCCTGATTGGTGGATCAGTCCTGGGCTCCCCTTACTTGTCATAGAGGATCATGGCGTCGTTTTGCGCCTCCTGCCCGTCATACTGGCCCTTCTTAGACGCCAGCTGATCCTGGAAGTTATCGGCCGCCAGCCAGAACTGCAGGACGTTCACTGCCTCCTCCTTCTCCATGTACTGTAGGAGACACCAAAGGCCATGACATTTCAGAACATCTTACAATAACTAGCTGGTTAGCAGGACACGCTGCTACTCCTAAATAAGGAACGTGCTTATTTAATATTTAGTGTAGGGACTGTTTGTGGCCAACAGGGGATCTCATGCAAACGTGTGATGGTAAGCAACGTCGCTGGGGGTTTTCAGGGCTGAGTAACAGAGATCAGTAAACCGTAAAGCAGCAGAGTAGGTGACAGGTTCTCCTGCGGCTCGGGGACCAAAAGGTGTTCGTCTCGCCGACACCATGAAGTTTCACAGAAACAGGTGTGACTTGGGAATGTCACCTCCATGCAGCGACACTCCCAAGTCCATATCGGGGGGGAAAAAAAAAATACAGCAGGACGGGTGACCCTCTAGCCTCGCAAGCGAATGCCCCCCCCCCCCCCTCACCTCCGAGAAGTAGAAGAGAGCCGACTCGCAGAACAGGATGTCCGCCAGGAAGACCGTGCCACTCGTCAATACTTCGATCTGGTACTTACAGAAATGATGACTCCGCAAGAATTCGATAAAGTGCCTGGGGAAGACAAGCACATGCACCAGAGGTGGCCACGGAAAAGGCAGCATCGCAGCTGTGCTGGACGGGCATCTCTGCACCGCAGACAGCATCACAGTTAACCCCCCCGCCAAATAAGACAAGCATGCACAATACCCCGCAGTATAATTAAAGCAATCAGGTCGACTTTATTTCCTCTGTTGGTGAAGCAGGAGGTCATCACCTGAGATCTACTCCTGCCACAGCCACACGTGATAGTGGAACACCCCCCCCAGCACAGTGAGAAATTCCCTGAGACACGATCAGGAAAACTGGAAGGGAAGCCACGGAGAACGACTCACTGTTGTTCCATGATTCCAAAGACCATGGACTGTGCGATCACAAAGCAGTTGGGATCCACCTGGCCATCTTCGCCGCAGATCTTCGCTGCCAAGCGCGAGCAAAAGGAAGAGCTTCAGTGTGACCGTACGAATCTTCCAGAAGGCTCATGTCACCTCAGGTCTAGCCGATAACTACCAAAGATTCTAAACAGACCGGTAACATGCTTAAGACACGTGAGGACGGTGGACTCTTACCGACTATGTCATTCCTCATTGATTCTGTTATGGGAATGGGGCGAGGAGCATCGGGTGAGATGTATTTGGTGAAAATGTTCACCGCGTCTCTCTCTATGCCTGAAGGGAAAGAGAGGGCGGCACAGGACTCGCAGACTGTGCTTTACGGCCTTAATAAATGCAGCGTTCAGCCAGAAAAGCCCGCACAAACGCCATCTCCATGTCACTATGTGTATTAATTCTTATTCTAACAAGTTGTATAACATAGTTCATAACAAAAAGCTCAGTATTATCATCCAGTCCTCTAGCCAACTTTGCTAAACTATGTAATCTTTTGACCTAATATGTCTTGACTTTCCTTGGTTGTCTTTAGTCTGTGCACGTCAGGCTCAACCGAAGAGATTTTCTGACCCACCAGCTGAGTCATAGATGCGAGACTGAAATTTTCTTAAAATTGCAATTCTGTGATGATACCCAACCACGATGCAGCAGTCGGTCTAAATAATGAAAAACCATTCTGGGGAATGGTCACAATCCCAAAAACCTCATACATATATTAAAAAGAGGAGAAGGCCTGACTTTACAGAGTGGTCTGTATGGCTGAGAATTTTCAGGGGCAGGGGACTCACTTTTCATGAGTTTTTCAGAGAGATCCTTGAGCGCACTCCCGGGCTGCATCTTGAACGGGGTCCCTGTCCTGGAGGACGGCTGCCTGGACGGCGTGTCTGGCCTGGGGTGGCCCTGAAGATCGCATCCCTTCCCCCCATCAGAGTCCGAGGAGGGGTTGTGGAACATCTGCCTGGGGCTGTGGCAGTTCGTATCCAGAGGGCCGGTTCCCTGCGCCCGTGGCACCCCTTCAGGCGAGTCGTCGCTGCCGGGCCTCTTGGTGGACGGCGACGCAGGCTCCGCCAGCGAGCTGTGCTTGATGGAGTTCAGGCTGTGGGCTCGCACCCGGGACCAGCTGGTGGAGCGGAAACTCTCGGCCTCTAGCCAGAACTTGACCAGATGGTCGGCGAGGCGCGTCTCCATGAACTGCATGAAGTATGGGATGGCCATGTTGTCCCGCAGGATCTGCTCCACAGTCTTGGACAGCCGCGACCGCGTCTCCTGGGCCTGGTAATTCACACTGGAACGCCCTGCATGAGAGTCAGAGTGTCACACGTGACATGAACATAAGCTGCAATGACAGAAAACATGTCACACTCAAATTCGATCAAAACATCAGACATTACTGCCCATCTGACCCAGGACATTGTGCAGATTTCTATTTAAAAAAACTGCTGGTCTATTAAAATCTCAGAATTCTGAGCCACAAGCCAGCTGCTCATGGCGGACGAGGAACGCCCCCGACCTCAGGCCACGTGAATCCCTAGATGTGGCCTTAATGCAACACAGACTCCCCAAAGACCCTTCAAACTCCTGGCAGGGAGTCTTTCAAGATGAGGCCACATATCAAAGCTTTGCCATCTCAAAAATGATGGCATAGCAGTAATATCTGGGGGGGGGGGGGGAACACAGTGCCTGTATTCAGAATGTCACTGGCTCAAACCATAGTCAGGGTGGTTTCATGTGACATGTGGACTGATGTCACTGTTGGACCCCTGTACAAGGCCCTTAATCCACAATTGCTTCAGGGATTGGCTGACCCCGCCTTCTCAAAAAATGTCACTTGGATGAAAGCATCTGCTAAATAAAAAACAATTTTTTCTGTTATGGAAGGCGGGACTTAAGCCCACTGCTTCGCTTCTGTGTTGAATACATATGCAAGTTTATAATCAATGATAAACACGGTGAGCTGTGAGTTATATTTTCATTTGCTGAGGCACACTTTGGGTGTGAACGACTTCCACGTGTAGACTGTTATTCAAGTACAGAAGAAACGAAATGCTAGGATGACAACCAAAGCATGTTGCCAATCGGTAACACTGATGTTGTAAATACAGCCATGCATCAGATCAGAGACCACACAGGTGAATGAATGTGTTAGTTATACGGGAACCGGGAAGCATCTCAGAATCTCCTTCACTCGAGCTGCATATCCCCACTTGAGGCCACAACCCTTCCAATACAGCTCTCCCTGCAGTCTTATTTCAGCAAAAACAAAGCGTCGCCATGACAACCTGCCTGGCACGCATAAGCCCCACTAACCGCAGAAGTGCTGGGCAAGGCGGCACGGGTCTATGTCGACCAGCGGTTAGGCAACACGCTCAGCGCAGTGACCGTCACCCTTTTCTAAATCTCCTAAACCCAATATCTCCCAGGACATGAGGAAGCATGGGGTCAATCCACGGGAATTTATTTTCATCACTAGCATGTGGCTCTGCACAGTTTTGTAGCATGTCACGTACAAACCGACATGCTCCAACGCGATAGGTGGACGTCTCACAGCTCCCAGCCTCTAGGTGCCACTAGACCTGTTTGACCTGCCAGTGCCCTGCTCTGAGGTGCCAATTTGCACTGCAAAATCAGGCCAGACATCTGCCATGACAGAGCTGGCAGTGAGAACATCATGACGAAGGAAACGGCTCACACAAAAATCTAGAACACTTCGTCCCAGCAGTTACATGCCATCATGAATTCTGGTTACACCGCTGCAGTCTAACAGGCTAATTCGGACCACATGCAGTGACTGGCTGAAGGCAGATTGACGTGTTACTATGGAGGATCCCATACCCAAGTCGCCAAAGTGCGCCGCCTCCATGTGGCTCGGCTGCTTCTTGAGGATAGCGGTACGCCCGCGCGCGAAGGAGTCCATGTTAGCCGAGATGGCGTTGATGGCCACGTGGCTGGGTCCCGCCGCCTCCAGGATGGCATGGTGATTGCGGCCACCAGAAGGGGACGGAGGTGCCACCAAGGTGGGGGAAACGCAGGCTGGACCAACAAAACAAAGACAAGCAGCCACAGCCAATCAGAATCAGGTGGGAGTCATGTGACCACACTGTGTTAGTAGCTATTAAACCCCATTAGACTGCAGTCAGCTTTACCAAGAAGTACTCACCTTTCACGAAACAATACCCAAAACCCTGAGGCCCGGTATTTTAAGCATGAGAATGTTGGACGCTTTGTTAAAATCTCAGACGAAGACACTCTTTTATGTTCAACAACTGCAGTTCAACTAAATTCCAGCCACACCTAAATTTCAGCAGCAGCCTAGCATCACAGTCCACTGCAGTTTCTTCACCCTTCTGGGTGTGATCGAGAAAAATGATGCGAGCATTCCTTCAATCATGCAACAAGCCTTGCAGCAATGCTGCTTGTGCGTATGCATTTGATGGCCTTTTCTTATCTTTGAAAAGTGCCGTACTGACATTCCCAGCACATAGAGAGAGGGGACCTGTGAAATGAATACACATGACCGTTCGTGCGAGCTCGTGGTCCAGGACTTTAGACCTATCTATTGGGCTGCCTTAATACTCAGGCACTCAAAGCTTTTGGATCACTATGGGCAATTCTCCTTCACAAAAAGTATGATACTTTCTGTACTTTCACTTTTCCATGGACTTCTGGTTGAGTACCAGTACCGAAAGTTCCAAACCAGCTGGGGTACTTCTTTAGTACTTCAGTACTTTTGGGTGGGACTTACAAATCTATTTGCTGTCGATTGGTTATGCAAATAGCCTGCCGCTAAACACACAAAATACAACTTCCATCTTTTGAAACTTAATAAAAAGCAGTAGAAACAAAAATATAAAAAAGTGGATGGATGGACAAACGAGGACACACAGGCTTTAATCGCCATGTGGTCGGATGAACTGATCCAGTGGGATTTAGATGGCACAATTCGAAATAAAAAAGTATTTGCTGTAATGACAAGCCGCTTGGAAGAAATGGGGCACAAACACCGAACAATGCCACTTGAAAATTGAAAAACTTAAGCAGGACTACAGGAAAGTATGGGATGATGACATGATCAGTGACTGCCCCTGACTGACATTTGGCGCAGGTACCAGTTTTGAAATCAATGAACCTATGAAAATCAATTATCTTAAAATATACATTATTGTCATTTTAAACACTGGTTTACAGTCAAAACAAATATCCCTCGGGTGAGAAAACCAACAAATATACTAAAGTGTGATCCGTTTACTAGTTTAATATAAACTTTGAATATACCAAGAACCTGGTGTTTGAGCCCGTTAGAAGTTCTTTGGGAAATCAGTAGATTAGCACAATCATTGGATTTAACACATAAATCAGTGGTCAGTTCCTAGCGGAAAAGCTGCATTACTGCATTAACTAAATTGGAAACTTTTACAAAGTTCAGTTTTGAACAGATTCATTGCACTAGTATTTCCTTACCTCTGCTGGGTTTTATATCAGCCAATCTCTCATTTTCCTTGCCTTTTGCTATAAAAAAACAAGCAAACCGTTAGTTCCAGTCTTAGTATTCACTGACATCACCTGTGAAAAAAAAGTTACATTTATTTACAGTATTTAGAGATATCCAACAAGCCAGGAGATTGTGTAATCTGAAGTCAAAGGCGAGTTCAGCTGTGAATGGACACAAACATATCTAAGGAGGTGTCCTTTTTGGTGGGTGCTGGCCAGTCGTTTAGGGATCTGTGCCACATACAGAAGGCCTTGGGTTGGATTCCCATCACCAGCAAAGTAATCATATCACCACTGGGTCCGTCAGCAAGGCCCTCGTCCCAAAAACCACATGCGGATGCTGGCTGACCCTGCTCTCTAAGCCCAACCTTTCCTCACACGGATGATGATTTGGACAAAGGGCTCTGCTCAATGAGTAAATTATAAGTGGCTTTGTTTCTCTTGTTAAAGCACCGGATGCTGGCAAACGGAGCCCCTAGATAGCTGCAATCAGTGAAAAATCTGGATCCCTCGCACATCTGGGAGAATAAACACAGGCTAGCCTGCTCCCAATTCTGTCCTTGGAAAATCTGCCTGGTCCTGGCCTATTGAGTATTGGGCAGCTGCTGAATCTCACAGTGTAACCATGAACTTGTTTGGGCTGTTCTTACGGCAACAGCACCTAAACATGTTTGTGCAGATGCTTGGCATATGCATGGCTGAATAACATCACCATTTCAACCATATCGCTCTGCAGCCATTGTCAGACTAAATATGAGTGAATCTTGCTTTATAATTACTAATTTTTGGTTATCAATATAACATATTTATCTAACCTGAATGTATCTGGAATGAACAACAGACACGAACTTCCCACTATGCTATCATACAAAGAAACTGGCTCCTCCGTTAACTTACCACCATTTTCAAAGATCAGATTTGACATGCTGGTCTACTTTACTTTGTAAAACAGAAGGCAGCTACAACACTGTACTAAGCGGTGATCACTAACGGGGATATTCAAACGTCGGGCAGTTCAGGGCATCACGTGGCCTATGATGAATAACCACTACAACGCGGTACGTCACTGCATTACATTACAGTCTTGTACTATTTAAATGCAGTGAAAATTTAACACTGCGCTGGCAATTAAAAAGCAGAATCAATGTTAGCAAAGCTGACCTATTAACCGTATAGAGAAAAATGTGCGTTTTATATTTCAAATACTGCTCTAATTTAGGTCATGTCTGCTGACTTCGGTTTTATGCATTTATACAGCAAACGGTTGCCGAAATCGTACACCAATATAAATTACGTTAGGCGTGGTTTATAAATCCACAACCGCACACTTTCTCAATTTGTGATTTAAAACACAGCTGGAGGCTGAACTAGAAAGACGATCACGACGATGAGCAAACTTAAAGGCGAGTCAGGTAACCGTCACCTCATTCATGCAGCGCAGGGTGCATCAGGTACCAGCAGTCATTCGCGTTAATGCATTGAATTATGAATTTTAATAAAGTAAAAGTTTATCTATTTAATGCGAGAGTTAATTTAATCACCGACAGAGACCACGAACGGAACGCTGCTGCAATGGCATCTGATATTAAATGACACAGAGCTACAAATGAGATAATAGCTACTAAAGTACTGGTCTTTTCTACATAACTGCGCAACAAAGTGATAATTACTATCGGGCGATTGGTAGAATTTCAATAACTTGCATTAAATATATTATTAGTTAGATACAGCTGACGGAAATGTATTTAGCCACAATGCAAACAAATGATTCTTAGGATCTAGCGCAAGGAGACAAACTAACATTGCGGTACCTTATCTTGAGTCACTTGTAAGGCGTTTAATGAGCTGTTATCTGGTATAGCGACGTATTTTTAATGATACAATACTCCAATGACTGCAGTGAAAAACCCTTAATTTTAAAACGCATACAATCACGTCTAATAAAACAAGGATCACTAGTCGTGCGGATTTGGTAAATGTGAAAGTTCCATTAAATATTTGTATCTATCAGCTGATATGGCCACTATGCCTGTACCAGAAACAACTAAACGATGCGTTCTGATTGCACAATTTTGGACCTATTCTGAAGTTTAGACGTGACGGTATTAACAAAAATCAAGCTCAGAGGCCTTCATATCCAGCTAGAGCTGTCAAGCTGGTGTCTCACCATACATTCCCAACAGGCTCCCTGCTAATATCCCCGCTCCAATACCCACTTCCTTACCTTTCCTCCGAAAAAACGACATGGTTGTTTTCGTGCTCCGATTTTGTCCCTCAGCTTAGTGAACGCATCCCGTGAATTCCAAGCTCCCTTCATTCATAGCTTGCTTCTCTCATTAACCCTACAAGCTGTTAGGTATAATTAATCCAGAAGCCGCAGACTGCTACAGTACAGACTTCCTTCTTCCCCTTTAGCTAGAACGGCCCGCCATATTGTCAATAAAGAGCTCACTTCCGGTCCATAAAATATGCATTATGGGTAACGCATGCTGTTCATGAACTGCGCCCTTCATTTAACTGATACTGGATCTGTTAGACATCCCACATCGTGTGAATCAATCATTGGTTATGAGAGGCAAACTGATTCTGCGTCAGTCTTAAAAGATTCCCTGTGTACCCGGAGCCATTTCACATATGTGATGGTATGATATTCAAAAGGGGTTTAAATGTGGGATGACATTGAAGAGCGTGGAATATTTTTGTTTCACGTCACCTTTTACTTACTGAACTGCATAATCATTTCAATTTCATCATTGTTCTGTTAATTGGAGAAGTCCTCTGTCCCCCGTCTTGGAAAAGGAAACATTTTCAAATGTTGTCCACTGATATGTCTATGAATTAAAAACCATTGTAAAGATAATATCTATATCCTTATTTTTAAATGTTATGAATATTCAGTATGTGTCATATACTGCATGGTGGATCAGTTCATATTCTGGGTCTGATTCTAGAATGTGTACTCACTTAGGTTTTCACCAAAAACATATAGTTTAGCTGGACTAATGTCACTAAATTGCCAGTAATATGATTGTGTGCCCTGTACTATATTGGGTAGGCTCCAGAGTCACTGCAACTCTCTGGTGAATAAGCAACTTTCTCATTTTGCATGAAGAAGTAAGAACTGAACGTTTTCATCACTCTGGGGCCTCGTTTGTCTTCCTACCTTCTGTGGATATGAAAAACAAGCCACTTGTTCATAACAAGGCAATCCGTGAAGCTAAAAAAATACTGTACTGAAGAGTATAATGCATATTAGTGCTTCTGACACATTGCTGGGTTTGTTCTGGAAGAGATCCAGAGCAGAACAAGATTCATCTGATATTGTGGGGTTTCTAAAGTGTACACAAAACCTTACAATGTAATATTTCTTTATAAAAATTAACAGAAAGCACATTTGAATGATCATGATTGTAGGAAGATGTCTGCTAAAAAACTATAATATAAAACAATGGATAACGTGTTTATAAAGGCTCTGAACCTATAACTTTAACAGAAGCTGCAGAGTAGCTGTGTGTTTATGGACATTTCTAATTCACATTCCACAACAGCGTGTGGTGTTAAGCACTTTTTCTGTCAAATTGACAAATCAAACTACACAGGAGATGAAATATTTAACATAAAACTGATATGAATTTAACTTGATACCATTTCCCATGTTTTTCTTTCAATAAAAATTAAAACTAAATGTTGGATATTACTTCAAATTTAACCAGGAAATAAATAAAAAACAAGACAAAAACATCTGGCGTAATTTCAGGTGACAGCACACTAATAGATATCTACTTGTTGAGTCAACATACAAACTTGATATGAATATCAACTGAATTCTAATTACCTTAACATGTCACAAATAAACAGATTTTAATAATGCTTACTTTTTTTAATCAAATCACAAGCATCAATAATTATATTGCTGTAGAATAATTATTGGCGCACAATGGGCATTGCAGAGCAGATCCACTAAAATAAGTCACAAATTTCACAAAAAATCTTGTGAGGTGAGGAGTCCTAGATTTCAGATAGACTATGAAGCATTACTTAGAAGAGGGCTCATTCCAAAATACCTTAACTGCCAAGCTGGTAACCAAACGCTTGGCACATTTTTAAAATCATGGCTTGTTAACAGCTGTAGTTATAATTCTGTCATTTGGCATTAGGTTTTCCTGCACACAGCCAAATGCCTGGCAGACAAGGTATCACACAGAGCTCCACAGCATCTGACAAATCGCAATAGCAAGAAAACATAGAGCATTTTCCTCAAGCATGTTTTCTTCCATGCCCTGACCTTCAGTTTGGAGTCAATTTGACAGGCAGTATCCATGCAGTGAAAAAATCAGTCAAGGTCATGCGGCAGCTCCTGCCTCCCTGTGGAAACTGAAGTTGCTCTATATCCAAACATTAGTCTTTTTCAAGCTTTACACCAGGTCAATACATAAATGCACATGGCTTCTTGCTACTGGGGACACTTAATGTTGGTTGTTAATTTTATCCAGTTAGGTTTCCACCAATACAGGGGTTTTTTTTGAAATCATATACATATACATTTCCTGAGATTTCATATTGGCCATCTATTATGTACCTCAGTGTTGTGCACAGACTTTTTGAGGGGCAGGTGACGAACGAGGCGGGGTGGCTTAATATTAATTTTGCCAACCAGACGAGGAGGTCCCCTCAGAAAATTTTATGTGCTTGTAAGAATATTCATACATGACATTTACAATTTGAGCGGGGGAGAAAAATGGAAATGGGTTTGAAGAAAAACATAACAACTTCCACACATATAATCCATTTGTGCTTGTACTCTAGTAAGTTTATTTTTTCCCCAAATGGAAGAATGAAAATTTTTCCTTAGACACTGAGGCAAAAAAATACAAATTAATATCCAAATATATCTGGGAATAAATCATTGAAACGATTTGGAAAAAGGCCTATTCAAAATGTCGAAAAGGAAATGAAACAGAAAAAGGTTTGTCAAGACTTTGCACCATCAAACCACTTCTTCCTGACATATCACATGACAAATCATCCCTGCAGAACACACATCTCCACCAATGGCTGCTGAGGCAAAGAGGAAGACTGAGTGATTGATCTTTGTACATCATTTTTTGTATATGTAAATAATGCAACATAGATTTGCAATAGTTTACAAGAGTTTGAAATTCAAATGTGAAAATTCAAGGAACAACTTCCATGATATGAAAAGAATGCAAGCTGGATCTGGCAATATTGTCAAAACCTTCTTGAACATGTACTAAGAAGTTCATATCAGATCTGGATATAATTTGACAATAATGGTGCACCATGCTTCATATCAGCAGAAACCAGGGTATCTTGTATTTCCCAAATGAGAAACTATAAAAAGGAACATTTAACACTGCGTAACAATTGCAAAGCAGAAGGAAAAGAATGTAGCTGTGAGAGGGGAGTAGGACAAAGCTATTATACTTCATAAGAAAATAGTCAAGGACCCACGGAAAAAGGTTAATCTTTGCCTTGAAAGCTCACAAAGGTATAAGGTGATTTAGAAACATTAAGAAGGATTTCTCATCAATATTCAGAAATGATAATTGGCAAAGCAGTGACACTATTTCATGGTGACCATTAAAGCGAGGTCCAGTAATTCTGCATCATTTTAAAATTACGCTTATCTATAAAAGAGGGAATGTGATTTTCCATAAAGTTCTTTGTTTATTTTCAGTCCCGTCCAATTATGTGAGTCATCTCTGGCCGATCGATGCGATAGACAAACTCAGCTGGGAGGAAGTAACCCACGTACTCCACGATATCAGGCGTGGTGTCTATATAGTAGTGCCCACCTTCTCCATGGTGACTGAAGCAGTGAGTGTGCTCCACACGCAAATCCAAGTCCTGAAGAAACAGGAGGAAAAACACATGGGTCTGAAATGTACATCACTCTCAATCAATCATTTCCAAAACATTCACTGAAGAAGTATGACTTTCTATTACTCAGCATTTCTGGGTATATTGGAATCCCCACAATTCCAGAATTTCTTGCCAATCGGGGCATGAATATCGACATGTGGATGAAGGAGCAGGAAGGAGACAGTGCCCTGGTACTCACAGGGTCTCTGGACACCAATACAGACTGGCAGATGAGTGGGGCGCTCACAGTGAAGTGTTTAAGCCAGCTGTTCACATCTTCATCACTATTGAGGGGACAAGAGGAGAATTCCCGTGGCTTCGGACAAGGGAATCAGGAGGATGGGAGAGAATAAAAAAAACAAATACAAACATAATAATCATGCAGAAAACAAAACCCTTATGATATTCTTTCATGAGGCCACAGACAAGTGACTGGGCCACAAAGATGTTAATTTACCATAATATGGATCTTGGCTTTGCCTTTCTGGATGATGAACGTTCCTCCCAATGCCAGGCTTTTATCACTGTAGTGCTTCTCCAAAGTCTTCCTCAAACATGTGACGAGACTGTACTCTCCTGTTCTCCTGCTAGCCTTCACCTCCAAAACCTGTGACACGTTAAGTGAACTTCATTTAAATTCCTACAATGTAACACGGAGCAAGTGGCCCACTCCCTTCAACATCGCTATCGACTCCCACCTGCTGCCCTGACGTGACCCCGTTGCCCCTCACCTTTCCCGGCTTGCCCTCACATGCGTAGAGGTTGCCCAGAAGTCCAAAATCACAGTCTCTATACTTATCGCCGTACTTCTCCTGCAGGCATTTACCGTCTGCCGGGTTGATAGACACTAAATAGCTGCCATTCACTGCCAACTTCCCCTCGCTTTCAGTGACAACCAGGGGCATCAGCTGTGATACAGTTAAATTAAAGTTAAAATACAATAA
Source organism: Stomatorhinus ivindoensis (assembly GCA_019775895.2). Classification (NCBI taxonomy): domain Eukaryota; kingdom Metazoa; phylum Chordata; class Actinopteri; order Osteoglossiformes; family Mormyridae; genus Stomatorhinus; species Stomatorhinus ivindoensis. Next base: position 15,360,778 of record JABFEB020000104.1, on the reverse strand, counting down.
GTGTTACAGAGTGAGAGTAGTGTATATTTACCTTTTTCATTTTTGCATTATGATGATGAAAGAACTAATCTGATGATCACAGATGTCACACCATTGACCTTCCAATCACAGGAAGAGACTGACCCCACTGAGCCTCACACGAAACTGCTATAGATACAGGTTATTGCAGGTTTACTAGCAGTAGGATAACTTACTTCAGCGTTCATGCCCACGCTCTTTGAAGAAACCGCACCCGCGCCCAGTATGAACGCCCCTGGCAGCTCGAGTACCTTAGCGACTGTGTTCATGTCGTACACCTGTAAACCCAAACACATCGGTGTTGTGCCATTTCACTCATTTGTGCTTTTACTGTCAAAAGTGAATGGGGCTGCTGAATGTAGCTTCCTGTGACAATTAATTGAGGTATTAAATCACATAAAACAGCAATTATCATCATTAACAAAACAAAAGAACCAACCCCACATAGACTTACAAATCCAGTGGTACCTCAGCACTCAAACTCATTAGAACTCGAGTTTCTTAAAAGTCAAACCAACCAGTTTGAAAAAAAATTATCTAGAACTCGATCTGAATCTCAGAATTCGAACCATGAATGCCAACCTAAGATAGCTTGTATGCGTGGGGAAATGAGTCACACGGCACGTCTCTCAGCAGAAACAAAGGGTAGTCTCAGCCTTGCATTCGGTGTGATAGCATTGTTTGTTGGTGATTCTTTTATTGAAAATATCAGGTAATCCACTGTACTTATATCATTTTGGTAGTAATTGCGCACCAAAAAGTTACACAATAGTTGTACAAATGTTACAACCTAAAAGCTTGCGATTTATGAACAAATTAAAGAATACAGAGTAATAATACAAATAAACAATGGACCACATGGCATAGTCTAGTGTTGGCGCAAAGCTAGGGGTAGTGTTGGGGTACATTCCTTATCATTTTGGAAGCCATTCAGAAAAAAACGTTACGCACTGCTATTTTTTTTTTCAGGTTAATCTTTTATTGATAGCCATAAATGTGCCTAGATGTGTTTAGTATACGCTCTTCTTGTTTTATCCTGTTTATTTTGCGTTTAAATGCAAAAAAAAAACATTTAGACCAGCTCCTCCCCTTACTAAACTGACATCACATTTAATTTTAAACAGCGAGTTACTTTTTTCTCATGCTTTGTAAATGATAAACACGGATAATCTAAATCCATACATTATTGACATTGATTAACCAAGGAAAATGCACAGAATTTCATCCATTGCAGATAATTTGATTTTGCTTATCTGATCTCTAACCTTGTCCAGTTGTACTACAGGAATCAAATAAGGGACACCTCCAACATCCGTTATCCGCGGGCTACCGCATAGTCCTGTTCGAATGCAATAAACACACTTCCATAAGCAAAAATAATATAAAATAATAATAAAAGCAATAAGAATAATCAAATACATTTACCCTTAGCAGGAAAATTAAATGGGTCCTGGGAGAGGTCTGGACATTCCACCACAGTAACTTTGGCGTCAGCAAAGTTGCTCTTTAGTCCATTCTGTAGCACTAAACGAGAAATAAATTTTAACATGGTCAGTGACCGAACTGGGCGACTCGTGTAGCTGTACGGATAATCGTGTTTCAACCTTGATAAAAAAAAAAAAACATAATAGCCCAACATTTTCAGTGTCATTTTTGTTGAACCAGCTTGTACTGTGAATACACGGTGTGTAAAGAACTCCGGAATCTATAAATACGTGCTTCGTGTTTTATAATACTTCCAAAAACACAATAATCTCTGTTGATAATTCTGCCCGCTCCCCAGCGTTGCATAGCATTTTACAGTTTCAGTACGCTTCCCATATTATCATGTAACCATGGGTCAACACCCCAGGGCCAATTCTAACGGACATCTTGAACATATTTTTTCCACGGACGTTATATTTTAAAAGATATTTACCACGGACACGTTGGTTCCTGTACGGGCATGTTGACGATCCCCGATTATACCAATTATAGTAATTATGTTATTGTCCCTATCTTCTACACCTACATTCCAAAGTATTCAAACTAAGCCACACCGCAGCTAATAACTTGCACAAAAAGACGTCTATAAGAATCCGGGTGTTTTATACCCATCTGTACCTTCACACAGCTCTTCCAACATCGGGACATGCAACTGGATTTTTTCGGTTTTAGTACAGGCTGCCATTTCGCAAGACTGACCTCCCCGTACCACAGACACAAGTGTCAGCACAGGATACCCACTCGTCGAGCGCAAGACAGAAGTGACGTAACATCATGCGTCACACAACACGTGAGGAATCTGCATCACCAATGGCTTTTATGTGGGGAGGCGGCATCTTGGAGTCCCCGTGGCTGCCGTTTGTGTAAACAGCCTAAAAGAAGGAGTTTGTTCATACCGTTTTGGAAACGGTGTCCCTTACTATTCGATTAATCGTTTTCTTACTTAATTAGACCTAGGATTACTTAAAATAGTCATAGTATAGGAGAGAGTGAAACATCCGAAACAATTCAAATTGTTTACACAAATATCGCGAGAATCTGTTGGTGCGAGATTATATTGGTTCAAGATCCCAAGTGGTTCATCGTGTAATACTCGTGTTATGCTATCTGGTAAGTGTACGTGCTGTAGGTCCAGAGCGCTATCTAACAGAGACGCCAAATAAAATTGGCATATACAGGAAAAGAAAATGAGTATTCACGTATTCCCATCTGTCTGCAAATAATGTTGCACGTCAGTATGTCTACTAGTTTAACTTTAGATAGTAATGGCGTGTTAGCTAAAATGCGAAATAATTTTATAATCGAGATAATGTTTGTAGCTTAAGATTCTAATTTGTGTAGTTAATAAGTCCTTAAGTAAAATTTGCATAGCTAAACAGTCCATATTGCATTTAAATGTACCTGTAATGTGAAATGACAGTAGATGCGTTCCATACTGTTCTGTTGTATTCTGCTAGAGGTGTAGCTAGATTTTTAATGTAAGATGGATCCAAGACTATATGTGGAAAGTGAAACAATCAGTACGCCGTCGGTAACATATTAGGTGTTTTTGTTGCTTGCATCGACCTAGACTGGGATGGGCAGCGACACAGAATTAACTTACGAAGCTGATTCACCTAAAACCCGGCTCCGGCTTGAGCGTCCGGGCCTTTCAGGAAGGAGCGCCGATGCTCTACTCGCTCCGCAGGCAGAAGTTCTGACAGATAGGTAAGGGAGCCGCCCGTAAAACGTGCATGCCGGGTCATTTAAAGTTCGAAGCGAAGGTGAATCCTGTTCCTTTATCATCATAGATTTGAATTGCTTTACTTAATATAATCAGGTGTAAGCATGTATTTGTAGTATAAAGCTGCACTCCGGTGACGTTACACGTTATACATAATGTTATACTTATTACTGTTTTGGTTGGATATTTTAACTGACTATTAATTCAGAGGTAAAAAAAATAATGGATCTTTTTCATCTGAATTTCAGTGATTCTGGAGACAGCCTGTTTCAAACTCAGCCTGTGACACTACCATTACGGATTGAGAGAAGAGAGTGGCCTCAGCAACTGCAGCTCCCAAGCACTTCTTCTGAGTCTGACACAGATAGTGAAGGGGACGGCTGTCCGAAGAGGTCATGGGAGAGCCTCGTAAAATTTCACAGATACAAGCCCTACCAGGCGACACAAAAGAAGTATGACCGGAAAGGGCCTGTGTTTCCATTTCTTGCAAAGAATAATAATAAAAGTGAACACTTGCCCCGACGTAAGGTCCTGTTGTTTGAGGTATAGTGTACAGCGCTGCCCTGGTGTCTCGTCTGGATTTCAGTTGTAGCTCAAGATTTCATAAATCACAGTTTTATCTTAGAAAAAAAATTGCAAATGTGAACTAATTTGCATTTCATTTTATATATTTTGCAAAATATTCTACAGCATGGTGCCATTGGTGGTTTTCTTACCTACATGAAGAAAGTAAAAGACAAGTCAGAAAAGGGCTTGCCTTTGAGATTTATGTCACTCAGACGAAGGTTCCTAGATGAGGATGAAGATCTGCTTCCTCACTCAAATCCAGACCAAGCCAGTGGTGACACTAAAATAGTGGTGAGTGGTAATTTAAAATGAGAGATCATGGTCTGTTATGTGTCCTGTTAATTAAGGAATGCCTTCTTTTTTTCAGGCACAGAAAGATTTTATTTTAAAATTTCATGGTAGATTCAGGGGGCGCAACACATGGACTGAGAGGTCTTCTAGTGATGCTGGACAGGATTCACTGAAAGACAGAAGAAAAGCCTCCTCAGACCTAAAAAAAAGTGTCCATGTACCAAACGTTCAGACCAGATCTCGGGTCACAAGGTCTTCAAGTACACGCCCTACAGACGTTGAGAATGATGGTTTAGACAACTGTGGTGTTTCCACAGAACAGGAATATGAGAGTGACACCACTGATATGTCTTCTCTATCTTCTGACACCTCAACGCAAGAGGAGGACGAGGAATGTACTGTTACCGATGTTTTGGACCCTCAAGGGGCTGTTAAGCATAGGAAGCCAACTAGCACACAGAAGAGTGCCCACACTGTGAAAAAGAAAACATCTTCAGCAGCAGCTATTCACAGATCAACTCCTTTGGATGGCGAAACAGCAGGAAACGGTGAGGAGATGCCACACGGTGACCTCCAACAGAGCCCTGGTGTGATACAGCTGGAGAAGCAGATGACAGACAGGACTGAAAGTCAGTGTTTCCTTTTGCCAATTGCAAATTGTGAAGCTGGGATTTCAAATACAAGCAGTCCAACTAAGATTTGCGAGCAGGGAAGCCTGGGTGGAGTGACAGAAGATGCTATTCCACATTTGGGATCGCAGGAATTCTGGGAACTAGGGGACATCTCAATCAAGAGAAAAACAAAAAGAGGAAAGAGCTTGCAAGAACATATTTTGGATGCAAGTAAGGAAAAAGTGTTGCCGCAAACAGAGAAAGACTCTGCGGAGCAAGTACATCTTCCTGAGCACAGGATGTCTTTGTCACTCACTAAAGAAGGCATAAGGAAGGATGAAGAGGCATTAGCCAGTCAGGACGTTGTAGCTGAAGATGAAGCCCCTTTAATTTTACATGACGATGTCCATGAGATATCTGCTACAGCAGTAAATGTGCAGGGTGAGCAAGACTTTGCTGACCGTGTACCAAGTCAAAATACTCTGGAAAAGCCAACTGACAAGATGTCTCAAAAAATATTTGAAGGTTCATCAGGATGCAAGTATGAACTGAAAAAAGCAATCAGAAAAAAGCAACAGATGTCCCAGGAAGTCACTCTGAACCTTGATGATGTAAGTGACTTGGGGCAGAGAGGTGCAGACTCTCAGAACATTGGGTGTGAGAATGAAGGGTCTGAAGAACTGTTTGATAGTAATTATGGGCAAAGATTGTTGCATGGTGAGGAAAGATCTGTAGCGGAAGAGAGAACTCAAGATGTCTATGCTCAAAGTACAATAGACAGCCAATCTAGGAAGCCATCTGTAGAGACAGCTTGTGGAAAAGGGGAAGAAGAGTTCTTCATAAGGAAGTCATCCAAATCAAAGAGACAAAGGCTAGAGACAACATCTATAAAAGCCTTGAATGTGGAGTATACGTACCCCACAGAAAACGTGTCTCTGCACAAGAAGGAACGTGAGAAGCACATGAAGGTCATAGACCTGCAGGATGATTTAAATGAAGAGGGAAGAGATTCTACACCTGTGGCTAAGTCACGATCTCACTCGAGTAGTTCTAGCTACAACCAGACTAAGAGCAAACAGGTCATTTCTGAAACAAGTGTAGCCCAAATATCTGATATAGGGTCTTATCCTCCAGAGCCAAAAGACAACACTGATTTTGATGTGGCCTGTCATGACTTAGAAGAGAGGAGGAGGAGGAAGAAGAGAAAGAGAGGTGAGAAGGAGGAACATTTCAGTATATCTGGGTCCCGAGAGTGTTTATCAGCTCTGACATCACCAATGCATAAGTGCTCTGATAGGGAAAGGTACACAGAACCAGTTGAGATGTCCCCTTTGTCCTCCTGTGATGATGTGGTGAAGAAGAAGAAGAAAAGGCAGAAACCTGGGAGTGCAGAAGAGAGTGATGAGCTTGGAGAAAGTTTCATAGCAAGCTACTCTGGCCATTTTCTTGGGGGAAATAATGGAGTGAGATGGAACATTGCTGAAGATCAGTCCATGGAATTCGAGTCTCAGGGGAAAAGGAGTATTATTGATCCTGAGCACCATAACAGTGAACATCAGCCCAGTAAGAAAAAGCATAAAAAAGAAAGAGATTCTGATAACAGTGGCTGTAGAAAAACAACAAGGCAAATCTCTTCATCCAAAGTAGCACGTGTTACTGGTTTGCGGCTGTCCCCTGGATTACAGAGTGAAACATCCAGAGAAACTAAGGCTGGCAAAAGTCATGAAAGAAAAGAGAAATTGTCTAATTATGATCCTGCTGTGAGTAAATTGGCAGGAAAGAACACAGACAGAGACTGTCATGGCAAAACAACAGATATACAGAAGGTCAGTTCCGGAGTGAATGCTATACAGGAACGTAGTATGGTGTCACAGTGTAAAAGTCGAGGCCACTCATTGTGTGACCAAGAAGGCCATGGAACACTGCCGATTGTAAAACAGAGCCCATATAAACAGAAGTTGTTCGCCATCAGAAGATTTCGACATTTGCAACAAACTGGCAGATACATTCACCAGACATTGATTTGGAATTATTTACATTCAAAAAAAGGAACAGGCGAAGACAAAATTCAACATGAGTTATTTTAATAAGTTTGTGTAACTTTAATTGCACTACAGTGTGACCTAGTATGTATTTAAAGTAACTTGTATGTAAATGTGCAGCATGTGAATTATTAAACCTTTGATGGCCAGATTGAGTGTACATTTTAACCACAAGCTGTCGCCATGTTCCTGTCACTCCGTCAAAGTAGGCCAATGTACACTAGAGGTTGCATAGACTAGTTGACTTTACTGCTCTGCCACGGTGCTTTAAACTTGATGTCAACTAGTCAGCATGAGGCAGTCACAGACCACACCCCTATTCAATAAAAATGTTATGCTGTACTGTTTGGACCAGCCAGCCTTGCTGGATGAGAGACAATCCCAGAAATAATGTTTTTTGTAATTATTATTTTTTAAATTTTATTTAGTCAGAAAGAATGTTTGATCGTCATTCAAAAATAAAAAATGTTTTTGAAGAGTTGACTGTTTTGGTTTTTCAGAGAGATCTTGGCTTTTGTCAAGATTCACCAGACAAGACAATTAAAAGTCCCGAAAAGGTCGATGCATTCATCACTATGTATGAACACATTAAAGGAAAATTTCTGTATTTTTCAATACACACTTCATTAAAATTGCTTCCCATTCTCTTATAAATGTGTTTATCAGACGCTTGTTTATTCTTTCATAATTTATCAGTGAAATACTATAGTATTCTCCATCCAGATTATTTCATGCCATTATTCATTATAAAAACAATCAAGAAAGTGGTTTGAAGTTATGGTTTAATTCAAATGTTTAGCTTTTTTATTTTTGGATATGTAAAGTATGTGTGTGTGTGTATGTGGGTACCTTTTTACCACATCAAAAGAGCATTTTGAAACAGTACTATACATTTATTATTCCTGAACATAATTGTATTTTAGTACAAATAAAGTTTCTCAAAACAACACACTAAATTACCAATTAGTGTATTTAATTTATATTAACATTTAAATAAAATGTAACTTAGATACACATTGGTTCAAATAAGTTGTTCCAAAATAATGTACTTAATACACTCCAAAGTGTAATTAAAATGTTCACATTAATAGTATCCTTTTTTTTTTTTAGAAAAAATGAACTTCTCTGCATCCCCACAAAAAAGTGCATGTGGACTGCAGTACAGATTACTGATTACCAACCTTGCAATGAGAGAAGACAAGTTGTTTAGTCTTCAGAAATAGTTTTCTCAATCAGTGGCTTAAGTGCTGAGTGTGATTTACCTTTGACCTCAATATACTAGACTAGAAGGAGGCTTTTTATAGAAAGTGACCTCGTGTTGTTTTTCACCTGTCTGCTGGACTCAAAAACATCAGATTCAGTTCCTTGTAGGTTGTATGTCTGTTGGTTGCCCAAATCCAGTCCTGGGGGTCCAGAGCCCTGCACATTTTTCAGTTTCCCCACATTTAACACACCTGATTCAAGTCCTTGTGCTAATTACCACACAGATCTTGACTTGAATCCTTTATGGTGGAACAGGGAAAGAACTAAGCTACACAGGGCTCCGGCCCCCCAGGACTGGATTTGGGCAGCCCTGCCCTAAGCCACCAGGACACCCCAGTATGGCTGATTACATAAAAAATAAACCAATCGAAAGTAGAACCAAAACACAACCCATGCAGACTCCTTCCGTTCTGGAATCTATCTTCAAATTCTTTTTAAAAATAGCCCATATTTTTCTTAACAAAAAAAATCATATAAATATCCAAAAGTAACACAAATAAATAAAGAAAAACTATGCTAACCAGATTTTGTTTTGTTTTTGTTTTAAAATGACTTTAAAATTGACCGACAAACTGATGTCTATCAGGAGTTAAATAATGCCATCTCAGCGGTGTTTTACACTATTACACACATTAACTGATTTTAGGGAATTCTCGGTTAGCTGTCAAATAGCTTCAAAAATACACGTTATACTATTGAGTACAGTCGTTGGGAATATACTTATATAACCTGTTGCCTAAACCTTGATTTGCACTAAATTACAACGTAGGCAGAAAGGAAGTTCCTGGTATAAGTCTCATTAACAAACCTGCCAGAACACTTGTTGGGGACGGGCTTCTTTGAAAACTGAACAGGAGGAGGACCTTAAACGCCAGCCCACGAAAGTATAATGCAGAGCACCGTGTGTTTAAAGCACGGGATTCGCTATTTACGCCTTACTGCTGTGTAAATTCACTCCCAACCGGAGCGGCGTCCGCGACCCCCACACCGGCTTGAGGATTTTCGTCCTAGCTGTTGTCGTTTGGCGATCGGCGCGATGAGCTGTGAAGTTAGTCTGCCGGAAGCTACGAAAGTTGCGATATTCGGAGGCACACATGGCAATGAGATGTCAGGCGTCACGCTCGTCAATCTCTGGCTGAAGAACCGAGCGGAGATCCGGAGGAGCGGAGTGGAGGTGCAGCCCTTCATAACAAACCCCCTGGCAGTGGAGAAATGCACCAGATACATTGACATCGATCTGAATCGGGCTTTCACGCCAGAAAACCTCAGGTAGTCTCATTTAATGGAGTGGTTCAATGTCATACAAAGAATTTTTATGAGGAAAAAATATACTGAAAAATATCTAGTAATTGATTTTAGAATGTCGTTTAGATTAAATCTTATGTGTATTATTGGTGTGTGTTATAGGTATATAGTTTTTCCTGACACATTTTATTTGGATCTTTTTTTTAATTTAAATTGGTTATTTTTTAAATAAACACACCTTGGGAAGTGCGACGAAGAACATTTGATTGACAGGCAACAGAAGAAAGTGACAGCACAGTTACGAACTTTGTTTTTCGTTATCACAACCCATAAAGGCTAGTTTTATTAAGACTTTGTCCTGATCTTAAAAGCTTCGCTTTAGGTGGCAGTACACGCGCACGAAGGTAAGGTGATAATGACCTTTCGGACTGAAGCCGGGCTGAGTGTCTCTCTGGGTCACGTGTGCAATCCGAGGATCCTCAGCCAATGGGAGCCGTTGGACCGCTGCTCTGCTAGGAGCTGCGAGCGACCTCGCGCTTGGCATTTCGACGGTCGAAACTGATCCCAGTGCTGTTTGTCCATAGTCTGAATCCGAATACCCATCACGTCGTGGTACGATTATAAAGACGTGCAAAACAATTGCACATATCCACTCATTTCGCTTGAACATTTTTGCATAAAATGACGTGGCAGATTCCTTGACACGAACTGGCACGCAGAGGGGCAGCGACAGTACAGGCAGGACAGGCAATGGCTTGGGGCCCCGAGCTGGGATGGGGGGCCCCCGAGGGCGGCCTATTACATATTACATTGCAACGACACTTCTGCTTTATTTGTGTATTCTGTTTTTCACAAAAATGAAAACAAAGGTATTGTGTTTATTAAATTATCTTTGTTGCTATTATAAATTTACACTTCACAGTAAAATAAAGTTAATAATTTTGCCATGCCAAGGGAGGGGGAGTTTTTTTTGCCTAGGGACTCCAGAGTCCCTGGAATCTCCTCTGTTAGTATGGTGTAGGAAGTTGATAAGGATGGCTACTTTTGAGTCATTGAGCAATAAATTGTGCAATTAAATCTGCTTAATACATTTAAGCTGGGATGAAATTTTTCTAGATGTTTTAAACTTTTACATTGAAATTTTTGCACAAAAAATATTTTTGTCTCGATATATTGTTATCGTTATTGATATATTGTTGTGTGGACAGCCATGCAAAACTATTTTGCTAAATCCTAATTCTTTTCTAGAACAGTTTCACCAAAACTGAAGATCCCAAAACATTCTCTACTGTTAATGCATCAATCCAAAGACCATGCTTATATTTCAAAACCAAAATAAGTTTTCTTATACATGGTTTCAATTAAGTAGCATTGTTACATAACGTAAATTACCCTGGATTCAAGATACTATTCTTTGTTGTCATTTAACACAATTGTACAATGAGATTGTTTGCAACTCCCTGAGCCGGGCAAACAAAAACACAGGACAAATAAGACATGTATTATGTACAAATATATGTAGATGGATTACCACATGCATTAAAAAAGACTTGGACCCTTTGGTGAATGTAATGCTTGTTTTGTGGCCGGATACAACATTTATTGAACATTTACTGTGAAACTGAATGGTTTGCTAGTTCCTCCTGTAATTGTGGAATAATGGGGAAGTAGAATTGGTTTAATGCTTTTAAGAATATGGAAATGTGTTGGGGTATTGTGGCCCTGCAAATGTGTCCTTTCAATCTGGACATGAATATGCATTTGAACCCGGAACATTCATCTGAATAATTGCTCCTGTATTCTGAGAGATGAATTCTGTCCACCAATGCACACTTTTCCATTTCAGTTTCCTAATGCAGGAAATGAATGAAACACCCCCAGCTGTATTTAATTTGCACACAAAAGCATAAATTGATGTCCACAGAGCAGCAAAGATGAATGTGAATTAAAGCAGCCCAATGCTCTCATATAGCCTGTGAAGAGCATTGTGAGTGCTGGTGAACTGCAATGTGCTGAACTGTATGTTTCATGCTGAATTCTTATTGGATGTTTACAGTATTGAGCAATCTATCAACACTTTCAAAAATGTCAGATGTTTCGAAGCTCATTCACAACCCTTCTTCCTTGTGAATCTTGATGGACTTCCTACAGCAAACGAGAGGCAGAAGACCATCCCTATGAAATCAAGAGAGCTCTGGAAATCAATGGGATCTTCGGTCCCAAGGGTAGCTCAGATGCCTACGATGTTATTTTTGATCTTCACAATACTACGTCCAACATGGGATGTACCCTCATTTTAGAGAGCTCTCAGGACCATTTTAATCTTCAAATGGTGCATTATATCAAGGTAACAACTTTAAATAATCAACTATCTAAACATGGCAGGGGGTATCTGATTTTAAAAAAGGAAATATGAATTAAATATAAGCAAGTGATTCAACTTGAATGTGCAGTATAATATGTATATGAAACATACAGACAATCCACCTGTTGATTAATCTGTTATAATAATTATCTCAGAATTTGACACAGTTTTGTATTTTCCAATATCAGCCAAATAAAGTAATTGTTTACCGTAGGCTGTTAACGGGATGTGTTTTTTTCTCTCTTTGAATGTATATTTCACTGTCTAGCAGGCCGTAGCTCCCATGACTTGCTCTGTTCTGGTGAATGAACACCCTTTTCTTCACTATTCTACTTCACGGTCCGTGGCCAAACATCCTATTGGTAAGTTCCGGATCTGGAACCTGCACTCTGACCCAGTGCCTTAATATTTCACTTAACTTGTATAGAAGACACCTGATTTACTGTCTTAAAATCATTGTGATTATGAACTGAAAGACCTTCTAAGACTCTTTTGGTCTTTAGTTACCGCCATAATGATTATTTGGTAACGCTTTAACTGCACTTTCAAAATGCCTTTTTTAATGCATTTGTAGGACATTCAGTCACCTTCATACTGAATTCATGATGCCTTCATAGAACATTCATAAGCAACATATAAGTACACCATAACATCCTAACATACCGTAACAGCTTTAATATGCATTAATATTGAACATTATACGATTATACCATTATAATATGTGTTATTATCATATGATATTTGTTATTAATGTATATTAAAGCTGTAAAGGTATATTAGGATAAGGTATACTTGCATCCTGCTTATGAATGTTCTATGAATACATATGAAGGTGCACTCATTGTTCTACAAATGCATAATGAATGCATTATGAAGGAGCAGTCAATGTATAGCCTTACCAATTATTAATTTATTTGTTTTCTGAATTATCATATCCTGAGGCTGTAGTATGGAGGGAAAATTATGTTTCAGTTGCAGCCCTTATATCAGTTTCCATTGGAACATCATGGTAAAAGAGGTATGTAATATTTTGAAAACATATAAAACCTGCATATGGCACTGCTTATAGCCTAAAAGCAGCATATCTTTATGACCTACTGCTATTTTGTTTTGCCCCGTGTGCTTTGACACCACACTCTGTCACTTATAGCATTCAATGAGCTCTTTCCCTTAATGTTATCAAAGCATGTTATAAATGGTGCATTGTCATTCTCTGTTTCTGTCAGGTCTCGAGGTTGGCCCTCAGCCTCAAGGGGTGCTAAGAAGTAATATTTTTCAGTCCATGAGGCTAATACTGAGACATGCTTTAGATTTCATCGAACTTTTCAATGGAGGTAAATGCTTCCCCAAAGCTTAATCCTGCATAAACATGCCACTTTTTATGTAATATATAATCCATGACAACCTTCAAAAGATAAGCCACACACAAATAAAAACTCCCAATAAAAATATACAATTAACACAGAATGTGCTGAGTACTTTAAAGTCAGACACACAGACACTGATTGCATGTTTGTGTTAAACAGAAATAATAATGTCACAATTCGACTCTTGCGGTGATGAAGATGGTCCTGTCCGCCTCACCAGTTTTAAATCTCCTTCGCATTTGAAATTTGAAATCCAGTGAGATCTGCCTTGCATGTGCTGCCATTTTTGCATTCTCCTGGCCACTTTTCCCCCTCCGCATAAACATCAGGCACTAGGTGCCAAGGTTGACTCGGCGGCTGTTAAATCTCTGGAGCCCCCTCGTTAGTGAATGGAATGTTTGTTGAAAATTGGTCAGTTTCCATGTTGACGGGGCTCCCGGAGTTTGTAATCTCGGGTGCGGGGGCTGTGTTGTTATGGACGAATGGCTTCCCTTAGGCCAGCACTGTGTTTTCTGAGCAAGGGTGGACAGATAAGCAATGCATTAATCAAAGTCTTGCGAGTAAACAATGGCTGACGCCCGGGATGTCTTTTATTAAGAAAAATACATGTTTAAAGGAGACGGCTTTTCTTTCTACTGAAGGTATGGAGTTTCCCCCTTGCACAGTGGATGTGTATCAAGTTACAGAAAGAGTGGATTACCCCCGAGACACAAACGGAAACATTACAGCCATGGTGCATCCCAATTTGCAGGTACATCAAACCAGCTCTTGTTAACTATTAGCTAGTTTGACATTACCTGTTTGGACACGTGCCTAATAGCAATCTTTGAATGACCTATTTACCCCCACACCCCCACCCCGGCAAAAGCATTTCCTGTTTACTTGATATGAACATGCATAGTGTACACTAGAGAATGCATATCCGATGCATTGTGGATCCAGAAAAGAGCTGTTCTGTTCTGTTTGGGCTCTTTTCCAGGACTGTGACTGGGAGCCCCTGAACCCCGGTGACCCTATGTTCCTGACGTTTGATGGGAGAACTCTAGAGTATAAAGGTGGTAACACGGTGTACCCCACATTTATAAACGAGGCAGCTTACTATGAAAAACAGCAGGCCTTTTTCATAACCAAAAGGGGCACATTAACTGCCAAGCGGATCAAAGTTTCCAAAATGTAGGTGGACCCAATTTTCCACAAAACACATGCTCACCTCTCTTAATAAACAGCATGGAATCTAACTCGCTGAACACATGTACTTTAATGAATAAATACCATACATTTAACACTGATGATGTCGCTGAAATAATGCCCAAGGTCAGAATCTCTTTGAATTGTTTTAAGTGATAAGTCATGACAGCTATGCAAGTCATTTAATATATTCATTTTGAAATATAGATATTTTTACAGATGTTTTTGACACTTTTGTGTGAGGAACTTTGAGATATACTATATATACTACATTATGATTTTTAGGTACTGAAGCATAATATTTTCTTAAAGGCTTATATTGCTCTTGTAAAGTAATGCTCCACATGTTTTTGTATAGATATGGTACTTAAGTAGTGCAGCTGTAAACTCTGTAGGGTAATGGACACTTCTCAGGATATCTGTCGCTTTATTATTATAATTAGACTGCATTTATGCCCCTACAGCTTTGTGTATCTCACATAATTTGACCTTGATTTCCCATTTGGCTCGTTTTCTTTCCCCTTTAATGTGTAAATGAATAGAGCTACATTAGGTTTGACACCAATCATGGCATTTACATTTATGTATTTATTTTGTTAAGGTTTTGTGTCTAATTTGCTTTTTCTCATGTTTAATCCAGGTTGGGTTTTATTTTATTCTGCCACGTTTTATTCATAAATATTTTATTTTTATTCTCCATGTAAAACATATGTCTTACAAAGCACTTCTATTAGAATCAATATCCTCAGAGTATCGGTGTAATATATTTCAAGTTATCAGTAGATCTGCATTGTTTGTACAGACTTGCTTCACATTCTTCCTAAATGTTTTTTTTCTGTGACTTGAATTATGTTAGACCACGTGCCACTGTGATCTGTTTTAATATCATTTTAGGGGAAAAAAGTACATTTTGTTCTGTAAAACATAATGTGCACATTTTGCTTTTGACATTAAGAAGTGTTGGTTGGTTGTTATTGGCTGTGGAATATATCGCTCGAATTAATGAACATTAAGAACTAATATCACAAATGATGTATTTACTTAACTTAATTTCCCGGAGGAACCTTCCCGAGGGATTAATAAAGTACCATCTAATCTAATCTATCTAATCTTCATATTTTTATGTTTGTTTGTTAAACAATGTCACTAATGATAATAAAAATGATTTTTAAGCTATTGCTAATTCAGCGTGGCTGTATGCCCAGAACACAACTACAGGACACCAATTACTCATGCCACACCCCAGCAGACACAGTTGTGATATAATTATATTGTACATATAGTAATCCAACTTTAGGCCAACCTGACCAGATGCGTGACTATTAATATTCCCGGCTACATATTTGCGCTGGATATCACCGGCACGCCACGTGCCTTGTAGGCGGAGCCTGCATGTCCGTTATAGTCGAACAAAACTACAGCTAAAAGCGGTCCGGGGGACCAAATTGTTTGTCCGTTATAAGCGAAATTCCGTTATAGGCGAGTCCGCTATAATGGGGTTTTACTGTTGTTCTGAGAGGGAGCCACTTGATGGCAGGCAAGGATCATAAATGTCTAATTGTAAGTCACTTTCCTTACTTGTGAAACGACCCAACATATGTATAACGCTTTTATATGCAAATACATAAGGTTCAATATCAATCAGGCACGCTCCGAGAAGTGGCTGGGGGCACTGGAATGGGCTTGTGCTCCCCACCCACCCACGCGCGAGAGAAACAAGATTTGTGTTATCGCAAGGATACATATTTCTGTTTATATATTTCATTATTTTTTAGTTCTTATATGCATAGACTGATATTAAACTGTTCTCGGACTCCGTACCTATCTACCAGTCACCGTTCAGCAGCGAGCACGCAGTCAGTGCAGGACCTATGAAATTATACGTTTTTATGCAAGGTTGACAGCTTTGGTCAGCTGGTTGGCGTGAGATTTTCAATTCGAGACAGGTCTGCACACGTATTTACATGTATGTAACAGTTTTATTACCTTATATTCTGTAGAGCTTGCAAACTATCCCAGCACTTTTGAGCTAGCCAGTTTTCGGTTTATAATGGAATAATATACCTATGCCGTAAGATTTCTTGCGTGAGCTTTAGAGTGTTACGCCATAAGCCCTGTTTATTTGGCCCACAGATGCATTATTCTAAGTGACTTTGGTCTTGATTTCTGTAAAGTCGATTGTAAACATTGGTAACCGCGGATTGCAGTTTTTCGACTGTTTCTAAAGTGTAGTTAATTATTTGGGCTTGCTTCGTATCTCCAGTCTCTTTCCTATTTAAAAATCAAAACTGTCGTCCTGTTTCAGGATCCCATTATCTCCGCCCCTCTCCTTCCCCAAATCAAAATCATAGACTTCATAGACTTTATTTAGCTAGTTCGTTAACAATACAGGTACTAAGTGGGCGAAATACGAAGAAAAATACATCAATGTGGGAGAAAGGCTTTATTAAAAGACTGGATTTGACCTCAAGTAGAGGACGATTCAAAGGCAGTATGCCAGTTGTGTAAGTGTGATACACGTGCACGTCATCCAGTGGATGAAGCGGGATTACTGGTTTATCGGGGTAACTTGTCGGATTTAACGTAGTCTGGGCAAAATGTAAGGGAGCGAATATGAAGTCAATTTAAAACCAGGGGTGGGCAATCTTATCCGCAAAGGGCTAACCTGTAGGTCAAGCTGTTGAAACCCAGGTGTGAGGACTCTTCAGCCAATCAGTCCTCTAATTAGTGACCCAATTAGGGAGTTGCAGCGAAAAACTGCACCGGCCCTTTGCGAATAAGATTGGCTACCCCTGATTTAAACTGTGGTACCTTAAATCCAACAAGTTACCCCGATAAGCCAGTAACCCCCCTTTGTAGTACAGACCACAGATCCTGTTGAACATGCCAGCACTGATCAGAATCAGAAATACTGTACCATTCACGTCAATGAGTGTGTAAATTCATAGTTTAAAATGGCCAACATGATACACCCTCTCCCAGGTTATGAAGGGGTTCCGTTCCAATAAACGTATCATAAGGCAGAAATATCATGTTGAAAATGCAATTTATAGTGTAACATTTACCCATTGAAAAATCATAACACAGACTATCGTAACCCAAGGATAGTCTGTTTTTGTTTTGCCTTAACTGATGTAATTATTTTGCTAGTTCATTACATGCAGCTCTCACTTTAATTAACATCGATTCATTGATCAGCTTATTTAGAATCAAAATTTGCAATTGCAAACATTTTATCTTGTTTATGACTGATGACTGTCTGATATTCTTAAAATAGATATGTAGGCTACAAGTGCAATTTTTCCATCATTTAACCTAAAATGTTTCATAGCAATCGCTTGAAAATATCGACATGTGCCCAGCTTTGTTTTTGATAATGCTTTATACTAAGTTTTGAATCATATACAGGTATTTTTAGATCTGATCGGAGTAGGATGTCAATCCATGGTTATGTATTTGACAAACGCACCGAAATGTCTTCTTCCTCCATCAGACCTGAGAGTTAAATGTAAAATGCTTTAGTATGAATTTATTCTGAAATGACAATGCGATACGCATGTGATCCAATGGAATGGATTTTATTTCAAGTTTACTTCAACTGAGATCTAATTTAATGCATTAAAAAAACGTTTGTTGATTTAGGTGTGTAAAATCAAATCAGACAGGCTTCAAATAGATGCTGATGATCAATCTCCCAGCCTAAAAGCTTTGCAGAAAATGATCTTTCAGTGCTGGGCCAAGATCCAGCAATGTACGGGAAGATATCAACGGCTCATCTAAAGCTGCCCCATCACACATAAGGAAATGAATCACAATTTCCTCAAACTAGTAATAACGTACCTAAATTCATAAGAATCCATTGACACGCCTGCATAAAGTGATCCTGTTGTCTTTACACCTATTATGTAAATTAAACTAAGTGTTAAATTTTAAAGGATGCCATTAAGTTTATGTATTTTCTCATTATATACTTTTCACAATCAATTGAAATGATTTCACAGTGGAGATGTATATTAAATATATGTCTAGCTCAAGAACTCTTGAATTGTGTTTTTAGGTTATTAGCCCATCAAAAATGTGCAACTACTCAGAATAATCACAAAGTTATCATTCATGCAGATTTGCTTGCTCAACCTTTCTATCTAATAGGTAAAACCCTCTTCTTCAGAGGTGTTTTGTTCATCCTGTGTTTGTTTGTTTGTTGATGCTCTTTCATGTGCCTCTGAAACTCCCTGATATGCAGTCACCTGAACCAAGATTTTGGTTTTTGGGATTCTAGATTAAAACCCTCATCACTTTCCCATTTAGGTGGCTAAAATGACAAAGCACACTGTAAGGCCTGTGTTATCTTGCTCTCCATGACACACAGATGTATATAACAGTATACCACTGAAGAATAAACAGTACACCTCTGAAGAAGGAAAGGGTTTTACCTATTAAAAGGAAAGGCAAGGTAGGCAAATTCACTCAAATGATTACTCTGACTGATCTTTCTGTGTATGTGTATGTTTTTGTTGGGTTAAAATTAACCTATAAACACAATTAAGGATCTCTTGAGCTAGACACACCTGAAAGCTCACACCCAAAGACAAAAACACAACACAGACCATCTTGTGCATGTTGCTGGTTACCAGTAGGCAAGTCATTAATTTAATTTCACTCAATGCTACTTCATTATACAGTCATTCAACAATTTATTCTTACAAATCTTTTAAGAAATGACATACCACAACTGCATGTGTACTTAGGCATCCAGTTAATATTACTTAAATACCTTCGTTTCGGATTTAACACAAAAGCAAAGAGTTTAAGTCATTCAGCAGCTCAACTTTGCCCTTCTGCAACTGCATTCCTCCGTCATCTGTTACCTAAAAGCGCTCATCTGGAGGTTAGGCTGGTTTTACACATACCACAGTAGACTATGTTATTATTATCTTACACATATGGATTATATTTAACATAGTAGTTTTATTTATCTATAGTCTATGTGATTATTTGCACACCTGTATCCCTATAGCATTACCATTTCATTGCCCATTTATTGTCCATTAATGTTTGCCCTATCACGTAGGGATACCATCCCCTGTATTAGAACCGTGGCGTAAAAACATACGTCTTCTTCAAAACACGCGACAATACAACTTGAAACTCAAATACACTATAAATTAATCACCGTGGCATAACAAAAGAACCAGGAAACGCTGACAAACAACAAGTGCTGCATAGCTGTCGGAGATCGGCGCTGACTCAGGTAGCTTGACCGCGAGGCGAAAGTCTCTCCGCCATGAAGCTCAGGCGCAGCGCCGGGTCTGAACTATCAAAGGAGGGGAACCGGGAGGTTTAGCGTTGCGACGTCATCGGGATTCTGAAAACCGGAAGCCAAAAGTTTTTTTTTTCTTCACGCGCAAAGTGATAGTATAGGAGAAGCGTGAGGAGGGGCGCGAGAAGAGACGTGAAGTAACGGCGGCTGAGTTTTCACGGCTACAGCGAAGGGCAACTGGGATAGAGACACATACACGAACGCAACCGCTCCTGGTTAGCGGGCCACCGACGACACACACATTAGCCATGTGGGATCAGGACGAGTTCGAGAAACACTGGCGGAATGAGTTCCCCGACGGCGACGTGCCGAAGATGGACCTTAACTCTGTAGAGGACGTCGAGGAGGAGCTAGGGAGATGCAAAGCGAGGCTGAAGGTGCTCCAGCGTGAGCTGTCCATGGAAAAGTTCAAGGTGATATACCTGCAGACCACGGTGGCCCGGCACAAAGGCGAGGAGCAGCGGGACGGCGGCGAAAAGATGAAGAGACGAATGGATGTGAAAGCGGAGGGGACGGAAAAAGGAGTGGTTTTGGGGGGACACCCCGAGGAGCCCGCCCGAAGGAGGCACGGCAACGGCGGCACAGATTCCGGGCATGTCGTGGGGTCCGCTAGGAGTCCCCGGACAGGGAGACGTCTCCCCGCGCTTCCGCGGAAGCACCCGTATCTCAACATACAGAAAGTGGCAGCGCCCGGCCGCACGCAGCCCGACAAAGCCGGGTCGGAGCAGGATACCAGCGACCACGAGTACGAGGACGTGGAGCTCAACGACAACTTCGTGCGGGGAAACCTGGTGACCCCGAGGGCCGAGTACCGCCGGGACATAGTCCGGACCATCCGTCTTAGCAAGGATTTAGACTCCAGCGACGACGGTAGGCTGTCACCGGCCAGTATTCCGGTGGCTTGCGGCTCGTCCCGAGGCTCCGGCCGCAGTACCCCTGAGAGACGGAGCGACGGCTACCTGAGCTCCGACCATGAGGACTCCTCATCCGCCGGTGAGCAGCCGCGACTCCTACTGCTTTTTATTCCTGTTATCCTACAGGAGGAAGCTCCTCAACCGTTAAATACTTTCAATAAGCGGTGTTAAACCTGTTGGGAGAGTTACCTGCATTTCCCCCCAGAGTTGTTGATGCAAGAGACTGGTACTGAAATGTAATGAAATCTTAAGCTTTTGTCTTTGGGTATCTTGGATTTCTGGAGAATAATGGATATAGAATTTCATGCCATGGAAGTATAAAAATTGACCCTTCCCCCAAACCACAACTCGGACTATTACATAAAGCAAGGCTTTGACCAGATGAAAGCCACCTCCTGCAGTGAGCTTTGCAGCCCCAGAACATGCGAAAGGTGGTAGCATGTAGGTGGTGGCATGTGGACCAAAAGGTCCAGAAACACCAGTCTAGGATAATTCACCATAAAACTGCTGATTGGAGATTTACAGACCAAAACTGAATTTTAATTCCTATACCCAAGCAGTGTAATATGTCAGTTGAGTGAGTAAGTGATGACTGAGCTGTCTGTGAGGTTATGGGACAGTCTGAGCTTCCTGGGACTTGCTGTTGACTTTCGGATCAGTATCATGGGGAACGTAATATTCTGAGATTCTAATTCTTAATAGGTTTAAATGCCCCTGTGAGTCAAATCTGGCCATTAGTATTATTAGTCTGTTGATGTAGTTAGTGTTTGTTGTTTCCCCCCAACATCTTTGTATTTGAAAAGCTTTCAGTTCACTGATGGTACATATCATTTGGAGGCGTTTTAAATATCCAGTTTTTTTTAGTATGTTCCCGAACAGTTGTCCACATCAAAACCATTAAGAATCCTGCCATGACGCCTCAGGGTATATCTAAAGGAAGTTGCTTTTTGGGATCTGGCTTTTATTCCAGTGTGTGAATGATGTGGGCTTACAGGAAGAATCTGCTGGTTGTGATGGTGGGGAGTGCTGCCGTTACTCATCCCGAGTTCCATTGGTTCGTCACAGGGCTATCTTTGTCTTCCCACTAGGAGGAATTTGATTATGTTCGGGGGTTTAATACGATGGTGAATTAGTAACCACCAGTCATAATCTTTGTCATGCATCTTAAGCATGAGCTGTTCAAGGAGATGTGATGTTACCCCCACTCCTTTTTGAAGGCTTTTGTTAGTAAAAGCCCTCCCCTTCATAGGAATGCTTTTGTCCTACTTTGACTCATTTATACAGTCTTTCTTTGTGGCCTTAAGGAGACTTTTGCTGAGGTGTGTCCTAAGACTGTACAGTGTGTGCCAGCTGGCTTCTGACTCTGAACTTCAGATATCTATCTATCTATCTATCTATCTATCTATCTATCTATCTATCTGTCTATCTGTCTATCTGTCTATCTATCTATCTGTCTATCTATCTGTCTGCTTTTTTCTACTGTCATTCATTTGCATTTTATGCAGTAAATGCAAAATTCTGTGTTTTATAGTCATAAGTCATATCATTTCGTTGCATGTTTTTGTGAAACATCTTCCAAATAAACTAGCTTCTAGCAGGGCTTCTCAGTTACTTTATTTAAGAAAGTTATAGAGTGGTGGTTTGAAATTAGCTTCTCTGAAAATGAGGTAAAGCTGTCAGATAAGTTAGGGAGCTTTGTGAAACATGTTAATATCAGTTTTGGAGAAGCCTTTCACCAGCCAGAACAGCCTGTTAGGTCAGTGTGTTTTTTCTATGGCCCTTTAGCATATGGTGAGTGAGGGCATATCCCTGGCACTGTGACATTTATTCCAGCTGGCTGCTGCCTGGTTTGACAAAGGGTCAGCTAGGTTGTCCGACTGTGTCTGTGTAGAAGTGTGCAAATATCCGTGGGTCATTATTAGAGATGCACCGATCCGATATTTGGTAAAATATCGTAAAGCCACTCCATCTCACCATTTATTTCTTCCAAATTTCTCAAGTCAGAAGTTAATATTCTCATTGTCCTTGTTCATCAGTTGAACTGGATTCACAGTCATTATCTCCAAATTTAAGCAATGTCAAAATATAACTTTTATGATCAGCTTCAGTTTAAAATAGAAGGAAGAAGTTTTATCTCTGTAACCGTGAACATAGTCTACCTGTTGTGGTGTACAGATAGATTGTTGATTTCCTTATGATCACACTTGCCCTAGTATTATGATGCTGGGGGCACATTTTTGTTTGTGTGTGAACAGTTGGAGGATGTGAAAGGACATCAAGCAAGATGACAGGCAGGCAGTTACTCGCACACACCTGGTATCCTGTTGTAGCTGATGCTTCACCATAATGCAGGGCAATCATGCTTACATTTTACCTGTCATTTGCCTTGTTGGGTGGCTGAGGGGGTCTCTGTGAGGATAACAAATTCCTCTGTGTTGCACAACTACCTGCGCATGTGCCGCCGCACATTTACCCTTTCCCTAAAGACAAGCTCTACTTGTTCAAACTCATCCAATCAGTCCAGTACACAGAAGCAGCCAGTTGGCTCTCTATCAAGACTGCATGTGCCAGGGTGGAGATTCCCTGAACATTAAAGGCCATGTGGCAAGAAGTCTGTAGCTGTGCTGCCTGGTCTCATTCAGGTCCTCTGTCTATGAGTGCATCTTTGAGTGGTACTGGGGCTGCCTGGTCCTCTTGTATTTTTCTTGGCCACTTTGAAGCTGTTTTTTTAAATTTTTGTTCTTCTTTTCCCTTTTGCTTACTTACCACTGTTGTGACTATCTGTTGCCAGACAGCTTTTTTGGGGGGAAAAGCCACAGTGTGACTACTTGAGTAATCAGTCTGACATTTTATAGAGTGTGAAGTGCAGCTGATCATCAGCAGACTTTGTATCACCCTAGCTGGTCAAACCGCTGTATAGCACGCAACACACAGGAAGTGTACAAGAACTGTAGTGTCTGCACCCATGCATGTTAGGACAATAGCACGCTGTCATAGTGCATTATGATTGGGCTCATCTCCTGTCTTTCTCAAATTATATGCTTGCTTTTACCATTTCCCATCTCTGAAGTGACATGAGTGTCTGTACTTTATCTTACGCTTCAACACTTCAGAGTCGCACAATTTTTTTTCTTCTCTTTTTTGTGACAGTCTGGTGTGTTGGCAGCACAAAGACTCGATTTGGTTTTGCTCTAACCACACTCGGGCCCCTCTGCAGATTTTTTTTTTACATTTCTTTGGGGAGGAGCATCTACAGTTGATGTTCACTTGCTTTCTGTGTGAAATACATTTATGTATTTTACCAGTGTAAGGATCCTCAAACCAGGCAGTGTGCATTGTGATTTCTGGCTTTTGTTCTATTTAGCCTCTTACTGAAGTTGATTATGTAATCTTGACTACAACTACAGTTTTATTAGTGTTATTTCATTGTTATTATGTAAGTTTATACAGCATACTGTTTCATATGAACTAATACACAATACCAGAGAAGACTGCATCGTATCATTATCAGTATGACTGGGAAGCATTAAGTTTATTCTTGGCCCTGGTTTTTAAAATGGGGGTTGTGCAATGCAGGCACCAAACCAGACTCTTTTTCCTAATAAGATCATCTCTTCTTTCTTGTCAGTCACTGTCTTTCTTCCCAGTTGGCCACTCTCATTTTTGATGCTGATGGACCTAGTTGTTATTTTCAGTATTGTTGCAGAACATGATGCAGTTTTAGTGCCCTGATTGGATTTTGCAGAAATGCAAATGTCCTTGGCAGTCCATCACACCTCTTGACTTTCACCTATGCCCCCTAAGAGCTTATTTCATGCTCTGGGCTGTCATGCTGCTTCAGTGCACCGTTTCTGCATGCTTGCATTGCATGCACACAAGTGCAGTGGTCTGGTTACTGAGGTGCTCCTGAGAAGTCCACTTTGATCACCGAAAAAATGACATTGATGCAGTGAGACATAGCTGAATTTCTTAAAGATCCTAAATTCAGGAAGCCCTGCTGTACACAGGTGTACCGTGAGTGCTATACATGTTGTGTAGCTTTGACGTCTGGGTGAGAGATTACATTATTTCTCAGAGTAATGATGGTCTTTTTGCAACATGGCACTATACAGCTCAATACACACTAAATTGTTTCAGAGCTAAGGTTGCATTCCTAAATGTAAGATCATCAAGTCAAGTAGCTATGGAGATACGAGGGCCTCTGCCTACAAAAGGTGTTTGTGGCAATTATACTTAACTGGAAATAAACTGACGACAATTAAATAATCTGTCCGTATGACAATAAATCAGTTAACTTTAGACATGTTGAGCAACCTTTAAATGTGCATTAAAAATTCCAAAAAAATACCATACGTCATAGGACATTAATTGAGATGGTACCA
Organism: Stomatorhinus ivindoensis; assembly: GCA_019775895.2. Lineage (NCBI taxonomy): Eukaryota > Metazoa > Chordata > Actinopteri > Osteoglossiformes > Mormyridae > Stomatorhinus > Stomatorhinus ivindoensis. Next base: position 15,335,997 of record JABFEB020000104.1, on the reverse strand, counting down.
ACAGAAGAAATTCTGTTCATTTTTCAAGTTCATTTTTGACTGGCACGCTATTGGTGGTGTGCCGATAATTTCATTTCACAACTTATTTTCTTTTATTTAGTGTCCATTTTTGGTTCTGTTTATGATAAAAAAAACACTGGTCCCAGCAAGCCCAACGTGCAGAAATTTTATTTATATAATGCTTTTAACAACAGTCCTTGTCACAAAGCACTTTACATATAACTGGCCTGAACCCCCACCAAGCAAGCCTGAGGCAACAGTGGCAAGGAAAAACTCCCTCTAGCAGGAAGAAACCTTGAGAGGAACTTAGACTTGGAAGGGGACCCAGTCCTCCTCTGGGTGACGTCATTCGGTGGCGGTACCAGTTTTATGCCAGTGGAGAACCAACACCTTGAAGTACTGTATTTTTGGTACTTTCTCAAAGTACCAAAAGTTTGGTACCTGGTTCAGTGGAAAAATACCCTTAGACAAACTTGCAGACTCGGTACTTAGACCATGCTTGCCTGTGGCTTTTGTTATAGAAATGGTGTGGTTTGGTCTGCTGGCCATAAAAATATATATGCATTTGTGTGTATGTATAGATAAAGATGGGTATAGGTGTAGATTAGATGTTGATAAGATACAAATGTAGAGGCCAGTATGGTGAAGTTGAGGAGCACTGGAGATGCAGCTGGGTGCCAGTACCTGCTGGAAATCGGAATTAGTAAACAGGAAACTTGCCACTGTTTGAAGAACTGTCAGTTAGAGCCCCTGCTTCAAACCGCAGTGATCTTTAAATGCTGCTCATTGGGGAGTTGTAGATATTTGTGTGTGGTTTTTAATATGAAAAAAGGCTCGGTATGGTGATGCTCAGCCAGTGTCTTTCATTTCCCCTTAATTCCTCACTGGCGGCTGAGTGGGGGGTTTGGCTTAACCAGGTCACAGAAAGCCAGCAAAAATGTCACTCTTCCCATTCAGCCATAGTCATCTGCACAACAAAGCACCAGTAGGCTGATGATCAGAAACAGTGGGCCCAGTGGCGGAGTTAATCACCAATCAAACCATGTATTTACGTGGGGCCCCTGAAGTTGCCCACAAACAGTCCCTAAACTACAGGGAATACAGAATTATTAGGCAAATGAGTATTTTGTCCACATCATCCTCTTTATGCATGTTGTCTTACTCCAAGCTGTATAGGCTCGAAAGCCTACTACCAATTAAGCATATTAGGTGAGGTGCATCTCTGTAATGAGAAGTGGTGTGGTCTAATAACATCAACACCCTATATCAGGTGTGCATAATTATTAGGCAACTTCCTTTCCTTTGGCAAAATGGGTCAAAAGAAGGACTTGACAGGCTCAGAACAGTCAAAAATAGTGAGATATCTTGCAGAGGGATGCAGCACTCTTAAAATTGCAAAGCTTCTGAAGCGTGATCATCGA
>JABFEB020000104.1:15314549-15324938 GCA_019775895.2 Stomatorhinus ivindoensis | reverse complement strand
GTCGATTTTCTTTGTTTTGACTTCCCGTGGGGGGGGGGGGTGGTGTATGCAGAAGGAGAAAATTATAATATTGCCTGTCTGGAAACCATCAACTCATCACTCCTCCTCCTCCTATCAGGGTCACCGTTGCCACCCTTGTTTAAAATGGGGTTGTCCCACTTCACTGTATCTGTTTTTGACTATTTCTAGAGCTGAAGTTAATTGGTCATAATTGTCTCTTACCCTGGGTATGTCTGTGTGTGACAGCATGTGGACAAACGCATAACTGTTCCCAATTAATTGACTATGACATTGGCCAGCCAATCAGAGGACTGGAGTTAAGTGCCTTCTGTTTGTTTCCACAGTACACTGTTGATTGACTGTTCTAGCTGCCACATCACACAGGAGGCGACCCCAGGCTGTTAACTGACTGTGACAGTTTGGGATTGGGGGGTGGGCTTCTGCAAGCTTTTGTCTTCTAATGGTGGCCGCCTATGGGCCTTCAAGCTCTATCACAAACGGGATGGGCTGAGTTGGGGGCGTGAAGGTTGGGGCTGTGTGTCAGGCACAGATCTCTCATGATTTGCACGGACACACTCTGCCAATCACAGCCTCGATCGGGAGAAGGGGGTATGGCCAGCTGACATTAGCATGCAAATAATCTGTTTATTCATTTGTATTCTGGAAGCACTTACACCGATTGAAGTCTCTATGAACAAACGAGTATATAAATGTACTCTAATTATGCATTGAGTACTCCTTATGGTGCAGTGTCAATATACATAATCCCTTTTTTAATGGTGCTGGTTAATATTTTATGACTGCGTTGAATTAATTTACAAGCACTCAGGATCTGTTCAGAGATCAGCCAGGGGGAGAATTTTCTTTTGTTCTGTTATTTTGTGGACACTCTAGCATATAGAGGAGTCTATCTCTTTCCATGAGTGCTGCGTATCGAGGGCTATTCTGGGGTCCCTCCTCCTCCGAGTTCATCCTCACCGGGCAATGTCATCTCCGTCTCCTGCTGCACTACCATCTGCGGCTTGTGGCCCACGCGCAACCCCCCTCCACCAACCCCACCCTGGCTGTTTAAAGGGACTCCTGAGTGCTGATCGCCTCTTAAAGCAGTTGTGAATGTGTGATAGGTGTCGGGTTCTCCTTGTGGATGGGCTGTATTGCTAGACTTAAATTAACAAAGGAAGAAGTGTCCACTGATCCCTGCATTCAAATCTTTTTTTGCTCTTTGGAAACCGCCTTGGGTGAACGTTACATTTCAGCAGGCTTGAATCACTTGTAAAGTCATTAATTCACAATCTCTTTTTTGTGATAATTCATGTTTGTGGGGGGGGCTGTCATCTTCGTGAATGAGTCTTTGTGGTTTCATTTAACAGACCTTTCACACATTTTATCCTGTCGATTTACTTCTCTGAAGCTTGTTCAGTCTGAGTTTATCTTCTGCAAGCAGACCTTGGTCAGAGTTAGACACTGGGGGCTTGGAGTAGGCTATTGTTGGGAGTTTTTTTTGGGAAAGTGCACCAGCTCCATTCGGTGTCTCAGTTTGGTGTCAGTGGCTGTTTTTGCCTCGAGCAGGTGGCTTTGGCTGGCGGTCAGTGTCAGGGAAGAAGACACAGCCTGTCATTGCGTGAACAGACTTCTAATCCACCCCCCACTCCCTGCTTCTCCTTCCTCTCCCCTCTTTCCTCAGTTGCCCCTGCACCCCCTCTCGCCTGACTGCCCCTGCTTGGGTGTGGTGGGGGTGGCAGACGGGCCCCTTTCTTCCTTCTGCCCCCCCCTGCCGAAATGCAAGCCGGCTGCTTTTGTCTGTGCCCCCTGCCCTCTGGCTGGGAGGATCCCAATTCCGTCCCCCCCCCACCCCTCGCTGGTCCGGGAGCGTACCTCTAAACCATGAGAAATGGAAGCTATATATTGGCACCCCACCCCCCAATAAGAAATGAGGCTGGGTTCCAGCGCATGTCTTTGCATTGTCCCTGATCCGGGGAAGCCCACTGACTCGCCTTCGCAGGTTTGTTTTTGCAGGAGGGTTGGGCTGAGTAGGTGTGTGAGCATGCATGAGAGGGAGCTGGAGAGAGAGAGACAGAGAGAGAGAGATGGGAGGAGTAGGAGGCAGAAGGGAGGGGTGAGTGCCTGTGAGGTAGTCCACAAGATTGTGCGAGCAGAGCACTCGCTGCCGTAGCAACGCTTGTGTGTGAGCGCAGGCTGCTCCTTCTTCTGCTCCGTGCATCTGCCCAGGCTATCCGTGCAATAAGCAGCTGCCTCCATTGGTCACTCAGCCGTGTTCAACGCACTCCTCCTTTCTGGTTTTCCTTCCTCTAACTGCTGGATCTCTGTTTTTTTCAATTTTTTTTAAGTTTATGAGCGCCCCCCCCTCCCCCACGTCTCAATTGTCGTGTTTTTTTGGGGGCTCCTTTGTCACCCTGAGATGAGCGCTGCCTCTTGGCGCTGAGCAAAGAAGAAGGATTCCCAGCTGCTCGTCGCGGTGGGGGTTGGGGAGAGAGGGAGGGAGAGAACGAGGAAGAGAGGCGGAGAGAGAAGGAAGCAAAGGGATAGAACAAGCATGGAGCACCTGAGCACTCGCAGCCTCCCTCGGCTTTCGTGGATAGACACCCTCTACAGCAGTACGTATCCTTGCTCCCTAAAGCCACTCCTTTAGCCACTGTGAAGATGTTGGGGCATCCCTCATCGCAGCTGGGTCTCCACTCATCAGCAGTGCCAAACGGTGTTGCTGTGTGTCTAGTCAGATGTGATGCCGCGGATGGTTGTTGGTGCTGCTGCCACTGTTGCCCAGGGGCTGGACTTCCCACTGACTGCTTTGCCACTTGAGCCACAAGCCATGGCAGGTTGTGGGTTAGTGTGGGTGCGGGCCTCCTAATGCGGTATGCTGTGTCGGTGTGAGTAATGGTGTGATTTGGTGCTGATAAGATGAACGGGAGATGCTCAGTTGTCAGATCAGCTGTATTGTTTTGCTGGCATTCCAGGGAATGTGGGCTCTCTCTTTTATGAATTATTATTCATATTTTGCTCTTTTGACTTTCCGGAATGGTTGCCCTGGCTGCTTTGTCATGGGTACCTGTCCTGTATGATGCCCAGTATTGTTGATGGGCGAACCTGGTGCTTGTCAGGTGGCGTAAATGCTAGAACCAGTGGGGAGTTGGGGAGGAGCATTTAGATCCTGGCAGCCAATCCCAGCACCCACTCATCCTCCTCCGACGCTGACCGATTCCAAAGAGACTAAATGCCAATCCTGCTCCTTCCCAACCTGTCCTCGGGAGACATGATTATGTTTATGTAACAGCCTGTTTTGTTTTTTTTTTGTTTTCCATTCCGTGTTTCAGGGTTATAATCCCATGATGTTTCTGCCAGGGCAGGGTGAGGAAAAGGGCACACCGTGTTGTTTTGGGAAAGTTTCCTTGTGCGATCTGGCAAAAAACGTGTAACGTAGCAATTGGTGTGGAGTACTTGGTGTGTGTGTGTCAAGAGTGTGTTGGGGTGTTGTGACTGTTCGTCCCTGTCTTCGTGACAGATGATCGTCCTGCTTAAATCCAGGTTCCTCTTTTCACTTGTCTTCATTTTCATTGCTGCCAGTTTTGCTCTGATGCATAACTACACGTAAAATACATTTCTCAGCATTGCACCTGGTGTCCTTATACATCTTATTAATACTGTGGTTCAATTACGTTCTCACAATTAACATATGAGTTCAAAGTTGTACAGCTTTAATGACTTTGCCATTGTTTATGATTGTAAATCGTTCTGCTGCCCTGTTTAAATAAGCTGTGCTGATTGAATATTTTTTTAATATGGGGGAGGGACAATAACGATGTACTAGAATGGCATTGTACACTGAAGAATGTGGCAAGATTCAGAAATCAGGCCATCCATTTCTGTGAGTTGAAATAACACACAATTCCCACATGAAAGGAAAACAAATGAAATTAATGCAGTAAGTTAACGTCTGTGGATGTTGAGTGATGTTGAGGCTTGTTTGGTGATGGTCCATCAGACTTTTTAGGACATTTTAGGCTTTTAGTTATAACAGAGTTTGGCATTCAGCAAGAAATGTTATGCAGTCCCCGAGTGTCCCAGCTATGTTTTTGTTCCAGTGTAACGATGCGGCAATTTCAGCTGCTCTCTGCTTGTCTGGAGGAATGGCCATTTTCTACCAGGCTCCCATGGATTCTTTAGCCTATAAACAACCTAGGTGGGCAGTGGGGAAGATGGTGTGCCGTATGCCCAAGAAAGCACCAGCCACCATGTCACGTGCCCTTGTTTCGCTGTGAAATGTGGCCCCTCTCAGAATTTGTCTTGACACGGATAGCGGAATGCAGAATTCTTGTCCCAGTTTTGTGTGGACGCTGCTCCTTGGGGCAATTTGCCAGTGCAGAAACGGTGGTTATGTAAGCACCCAGACGGCCTCAGCACCGCTTCTCACTGCTGCTCCCTCTGAAGGATGTTCCTGCTGGAGCAGAAAATCGCTGTGTTTTTCAGTATAATTGGAAAGAATTTTGAACATTTTGGACAGCTTAGTGATTCTGTTGGGAGAGCAGGTTTCCACAAAGCTGTGGTGGCCCATCCTGTCCTGTCACCTGTCATTCCTCTGCCTTGAGGACTGACCTTACAACATGATGGGTGCACCCCCCCACCCCATTTACCCTGGCACCCTGAAGGTGGCTTGTCAGGAATGACACTGTCACATGCTGGAATCTGGCCAGCCTCCAGCCACTTGCCATTGGGAAGGACCTCGCCAAGCTCACTCACGGACATGTCCTGCGACATGGGGAAACTCCTGCACTGCATCGCCTTTGCCCTTGAGCTTTGACCAGGGAGGCAACCTTGCTTGGGCACTGTCAGGACCCCCTGGCCCTAAATGGCGAGCTGATGTCCTAGCGTTAATTAGCTCTTCTCACCATCGGTAGGCGGTCTGCCAGCCTGTGCCAGCATGTTACACAATTTGGTGGTAGTTGCTCTCTGCTGTAAGCCCTGCCCACTTTGCCATTGTCCCCATCACTGACCTGGATTAACATTTGCTTCAGAATCACTCAGGGTTTCTAAAGTGTGTTTTTGTCTCTTCATCCTTTGTGGGGTTTCTTGACCTGAGTATCTTTATTCATCTTCATTCTTTTGTTTATTCAGGTTGAGCTCAATGCACATTTATGTCTTGAACATGAGATTCTGTTCACTTAAATAACCCTATTGCCTATATTTGAAATGAGACGTGAGTGATTTTGGGGAGTGGAATTTCCTTAAAAATGTCTTGGTGTGTTTAAAGGACTTATATTGTTTAGTAGTTGTCTTGTGATGTGAACAAACGTAATAGAAATAGAGCTTGTTTTGAGGTTGGACTAGAATGATGTTGCTGGAGCTGCTGACCAGGATCCCACAAGCTGCATATTGCTGCCTCACTTAGAGCTGGACTGGGATCCAGTAGCTGGGTACTGCTGGTGTAAGTAGAGGGTGAAGCCCAACTGCCAGCATTACATTCAGGCTGGTGCTGAGTCATCGTATGTTTATATATTCCGTCATGCAAATAAAGCTGTGTAGGACTGTCACGATAACAAATTTTGCTGGACGATAAATTGTACCAGTAATTATTGCGATAAACAATATCGCAGTGATGTCATATCTACCAGTAAGAAATAAGGCTCACTTGCTTCCGGTTTGAGTAACTATAAGCGCAAGAAAGGATAAACTTGTGTTTCAGAAGCTAAAAAAACAATAATAATGATTTCTTAAGTGCACAACATCCTCAAAATCAACTTTTAAGTTTCCACGCACACCTCTGGGAAATTTGGCAAATCCAAGATATTTATACTCACATTTCATATAATTTATTGTCACATTTTACTTTACCGCTTTTAGTGAACATGTCTGCCTGGGCGAAATTGATAATTATAATTGGATGATCACCATAACCGATTTTTTCTTCTTCATGTCTCAGTCTGACGTGTATATTTCTTACATGAATAATAGGTAATGAAATGGACAGTGTCTGTTGCAAAATATAGTACAGTCGTATCAAATACTTTTCAAATTACAGTACTGTACAAATTAAATTACTGAACTGTGTGTAATTAAAATATGCTGTATAATACTGTACCTAAATATTCAATTTTATTTATACAACGTATTTTCACAACATTGTCTGAAAGCGTTCGCTGCAGCATCTTCGTGGCGCGTTTTATGGCAGTTTATCATAAGCTTTGAGGAGTCTATATAACAGAAATCTGAATATTGAACAGCTTTAATTACAACTCTGACAAATTACCAGTGCTGCCATACTTTTACACTATGATGTTTGTCGTGCTTCTTCATGGATCTGAAGCAGCAACCTCTCCTGTTCCTGTGTTTCTGTTTGACACTAAGAATAGCAAACACATATTAATGTAATCTGTACTTAAGCACATATAGAGCATACTAAGTTAAACATTCTCCGCTAGAATGATTGGGGATGTTCATAGTTACTTCATTGCCACATGCATACACACACTATCACTGTCCGGGAGTAGCGTCTATTAGCATGAGCTGTAGCCAACTCCAGCCACAAAGTTGAATGAATAAGACTCCCCTTCGTATCTATGGATGTAAGACAAGGCAAACATTTTAAAGCCCTTCTCTAATTTTCTCGTTGGTACTTTGGAGAAGTGTTTACAAAAGCGATGTACGTCATTGATCATAAGTTTGGGCAAGTTCTGTAAATGGCAAGTACAAACCAATGCCATTTTTCACAGACTGGAAATGAGCGAGCTGCATTTCCATGAACACGGAAGCTGACGTGCAAGAACCCCCTGACACGAGAGTTCACGTCTCATTACTAGTGATGTGTCATTCGCGAACGAGACGGCTCTTTCAGCCGAAACTTTTTATCGAATGATGGGAACCGGCTCTTGTTCAAGAGCCGTTTTATTAATGTTTATAGAATTGCCCGGGTTTTTGAGCTGCCTAAACATTATAAGGATGACAGTGGTCGGAACACGTTGTCTTCCGAAAAAGCCCGCCCACGAGACTGCATCTTATTTTTAACAAATCAGGTCACACTAATCAGCATCAGGTTAAACGAAGAGAGGGGCGGGTTTAGGAGCCGTTTAGGAGCTGAAAGAGCCGCCTCTTCCTGGTGAGCTGAGCCTAATGAACTGGTTTGCTAAAAAGAGCCGATATTCCCATTTGGTAGAGAGAGACACAAGGAAAACAAACAAGCATGCAAATGAAAATTATCACCCCCAGAAAAATGATCGACTTCATTTTAATTATCGTGCAATTACTGTAATTGATTTATCATTTATTGCGACAGGCCTATGTGTGTGATCAAACTCTGTGCCTCTCGTGTGACGGGGGACGCCAGCATGGCCACTAGAAAAGCACTGTGCTCTCTAACGGCAATGCACTCACCTCTATCAGGAGTGCTGGCTTGTGGTCCTGCACCAGTTCTCTCAGGGTGTTTGACCCTCTTTGCAGCCCTTCATCTGCTCTGGGTCCTGGCTCTGTGAATTTTGGTACAGACACTTTCTCTCATACTGTATACCTGTTTGGGGTCAGCATCCTTTGGCACTTGGCTGAAGTAGCCTTACAGCATCTGTAAGCTTGACATCTGAGCAAAGCCTTCTGCAGGCGGTTCCCCGAAGGTGCAGCCAGAGGATCACGAGGTCCTTCTGCCCCAGAGGCCCCCAGTCATGGAGTTAACCTGCGGCCTGCAGCTGTGATCCTGTTACCAGACACGTCGATGGTGTGTGACCGCAGAGCTCTGGAGCTCCTCTCCTACACTCACTATCGGCCCACGGGGGGCCCATGGACAGCAGCTGTTGTGTGTGTGTGTGTGTGGGATTGTGTTCAGCTGTCAGGGCAGAGAGGGGAGGTTGTGCAACCAGAGACGCAAGTCGTAAACATTTAAATGCAGGGCTGTTTAGACCTTTAGCAACTTCTGGCTAATATACGGCATGTTACGTGCTTGTATGTAATGCGTGTAGTTCATGAATCCCTCTATACATCCTGATTTAATTTTAATTTAAATTAAAGGTGTAGTACCCTTCCTGAGGCCCTAAAGGTTATTCATCCATCTTGCTGCGTAATGCTTTTTTCTTATTCTGTCATGCTGTTGCAGTGCTGAGCAGGTTTGTTTTTTATTTGTTTTTTAAATACCAATTTCCTAGAAGGATGATTAGTTGGGGGGAAACTGAATGATGACAAGAAAAAAAATCCTCTAGTGCAGTGTTTCTGAACCCAGTCTTTGGGGACCCCTAGACAGTCCACACTTTTATTCCTTCCCAGCTTCCAGCACACCTGAACCAAGAACCCCAAATACCTTGTACAAGTGTGCTAGGATCTGGAAAGGAGCAAAAAGGTGGGCTGTCTGGGAATCCCCGAACACTGGTTTGAGAAATGCTGCTTCAGGGTTTTATCGTTTATGTGGCAGTAAAAGCGTTGGATCTGGCCGCTATGGGGAAGTGTCTATGGGCCGTCTTCCCACGAATCACGGTTTGAGAACTGCGCTCCAGGCCAAGATTGGCGCTGACATTTGTTCGTGGTGGGGAAAACATTAGGGCTTATGATGTTTGACTGATGTGCTTCTTCTATTTTATGTTCTTGGTCCAAGAGTTCAGCACAGAATGGTACCTGTGACCCGTATGAATAGAAAACAAAGTGTGGGATAACTGCTCAGGCTCAGGAACATGCATCATTCATTCATGTATCATCTGGATGATCATGCCATCCATATAGATCAGTTCACTGTGCCTATTCATTTGGAGTAAGGAGCAGTCCCAATCTTCGTCGTCATCGTCATCATTTTCATAGCAGCTAGTAAATGGTCCCCTATGTCCTGTATATCTCAAAACAGTTTCTTCCATTCTGGGTTTGAGCACTGCTGTCAGGTTCTGTCCATTTCCTTCGTGGGTTCCAGTTCTGTGTCAGGTTATGAAAGGCTATAGCCATTTGTATTTCATGGGGAAAAAAAGCTTGCAACCTCTTCGATGGAGGGGGAGGGACATGGAGCGAGGGAGAGTGAGAGAGAGAGAGAGAGAACGAGGGAGGGAGGTGGGTGAGGGCTGCTCTGGAGTTGGCAGCATATTTGTTCCTCCTCATTGCCCACCTGCAAGGACTTGGTCATTTGCATTGAACTGTGCCGGGAGGCCATTGCCGAGGTGCCGTCCCCATGTGATGGACTGCTAGTCCTGAACAATGTGGAGTCAAGTCAGGACCCGCCTGGCTGGGCAAGGACATGGGTGGGTGTGGGCACATGTGTGCGTGAGTGCGTGAAACACTGTACTCAGGACCGTGGCATAGACTGTGATCACATAGGAAATGGTTGTGAGTGTAATTGGAGACAGTTTCCATGGATACAGAGCATGCTCTTGTCATGGGCTCCAGCATTGCTGAGCCCTGTACTATGAAGCAGGGTTACTGGCTTATCAGACTACCTTAAATCCAACAAGTTACCCCGATAAGCCAGTAACACCGCTTCGTAGTACAGGCCACTGGTCATCGAAATGAGTCGTGGAGTTTCTTGGTGTGTGTGCGTGTGCGTGTGTGTGTGCGTGTGTGGTGAGAGGGGTTTTATCTGTGTCTCAGTGGCTCCTCCCCTAACAGCTGCTACCAAAGCCCCAAACTTGGAGGTGTACCCATTAGCCCTCAAGGCACAGCAAGCTACCCGCTTGGCTGGAGAGAGTGGAGGGTCATGATTGGCCCAGGCTAGCTGTGGCGAGCAGGCCACGTTTTTGTGGTTGCCAGGGACCCACCATCAGGAGGGGTTTCAGAGGTATGGGATTCTGAAGAACCAAGCTGGTTGCTATGAGCAGCCCTGTGTGTTAAGTGATATGGAAAGGGAGCACCGTAACCTTGGCGGATCTGTGTGTTCAGGTGCTGTCCATCAGCTAGTCACAAATGCAACGTCAGTTCAGCATTCTGAGCAGAGTGGTCTCATTGAAGCGCACGCTGGAAGGTGTGTGTGGTGATGCAGAGCAAGTGGGACCTCGCTTTCATGGCCCAAGGTGTGGAAATATTTTGATTTGCTGCAAGTAATCAAAATAAAATTCTCAGATTAACTTCTGACAGTGTAAATAATGTGCCAATTTGCTCCTGCTTCTGTGAGCAATGCTGTGTGTTAGACTACCTCTTCCTTGGATGTGGACGGCTGTCCCCAGGTTTGACGAGAGCTGAACTTTCCCTGTTATAAATCTGGATATTAGCAGGCAGTTTGGTTCCTGTGAGCTGTGCATTTAACAAGCGCAGAGGTTTGTGGCCTGCCTGAGTTTGTACTTTTACTCCAGAGGGCTGGGCAGCATAACTAGAACCCCTTTGCCCGCACACTTGTCTAGGTACATGTACCCCTTTGTCCGCACACTTGTGTGGGTACATGCACCCCTTTGTCCAATGTCTCTTCGTTTCTGCCCACATCATGCT
>JABFEB020000104.1:15266126-15291510 GCA_019775895.2 Stomatorhinus ivindoensis | reverse complement strand
CTTTGACCCCCCCCCCCCCCCCATTGTTCACTGTTGCTGTTGCTGGGTGATGGTACTTGCTGCAGGCTACTCACAGCCTTTTCACCATCCAGCTGATTCACAGTCAAATTTGTAGTCATGCTTTGTGTCTGCTGGCAGTTTTAATCTGGTACATTGGCAGAGCTGGGCTCACACCTTAAGGTTCCTGTTAGATTCCCATGTGCTTGATGCTCTCCGGCGCTGCATTTTCTGCATGTCAGCACTGAGTAGAATCAGTTTTCCTGCATTTTACTGTTCCACCGATTGTGACGGATTGTGTGTAAGTTTTGAAACGAAGACATACTGGCTGAAGGTGGGTGCAGAGCTAGATAGTACATCTGACCTCATTCACCTGAAATGTGCCCCCTTCTGGGAACGGCACACTGGCATGAGGCTTCTTGTAGCCCTTAGATGTGGCTCAATACTCACCTTTTGTCTTTGTCTGACTTGTTCAGGTCTTTTACACGAGTGACCATTTCGGTTTTGGACAGACCCCCATAGAGCCTATGGGAGCAGGCTAAAGCCAGAGGGTTCCCCTGCCCAGTTCCAACAGGCTGCTGGGACTGGTGGTGAGGGAGATGCCAGACTATTGAACACGCCGCAAATATGGGGACAAACCCGTATCATCTAGGAATGAGTTTACACAGTGGAGGAGAATGAATCGTGTGGCTGAGCCCCTAAACGGAGCAACATGCGAGCGGCACTGATGGCAGACAGCCTCTCCGCCTCACGGAGCCGTGAGCTGGCTGCAGTTGACTGCCTTGTCATCAGATCCGGATAACGTCGCAGATGGTGCCACAATTAGCTGCACGCCAGGCCCCCAAGAAATCACCAGTGGGCATCTGTGCTTGATTCTTGGAGGTCACTCGAAGATCAAAGAAAGAGGATTTTAAAGACGGCAGGAGACTGATCGCTCCGCTTAAAGCCATGTTGTCGGGCCGCTGAGCCTCATTGGCTGCCCCTGCCCGGCATGGTCCACTCGCTGAGGCGGATGGCACGTGCAGTGGCACCTCTCGCCATTTGTGTTGGGATGAGAGGGGGACTGTTGCTAGGAGACAGCCTCCATCACAGAGGCCAGTCCAGCTACATCGCTTTCACGGTGCCTCTGGGTAGTGGTGGGGGAGAGGGTGGGAACAGTGGCTTACCCGAGCGCATGGCTTACTCAGGACCCCCCACCTCCTCTCAAGTTTATCCTCCTTCACATGATCGCTGTCATTGTTGGGGGGGGGGGGGGATATAGGGCAGCATCTTCAAATTCTCTGCCTGCAGCTCTTACGGGTGAATAAGCCGTTCAGTGGGACACTGGCCTCTCCCCACTGCATTTCCTCTACCCCCGGGCTGCTGTTCATTTCATGAGGCTGACTTTAAAGCTGCTGTACTGCACTTGTCCTGGAGGGATGAGGAGGTGGGCAGTGTCAGCAGGTAAACATTAAGTCTCAAGTCATTAAGGCTCCTCCAGCATTTTGCTCCAGCCACAGAAGAGGGACACTGTCTCCCAGGCTCCCCCTAACTCATGTGTCACGGCAGCCATCTCTTATGGCTCGTAGGAGGGGGTGCTTTGGAACATATGTGTTGGTTCCTGTTTTCCTTTCCCTGTCCACTCCTCTGCTGCAGTGTGGTCTGATATAACTGGTACTGGTACTGTGTCCCTTTTGTGGGGTTTAGGGTCCTTGACCTCCAAAGCTTAGTGACAGCAGATCCGCTTTCCCTGCGTTTAAGCATGTCTGTTTGCTGATAGCTCGTTAACATATTTAGGTGCTCCATGCTGGCTGACTGCTTCAAATCGAAATTCGCAATGTCACCAAACACCTTCTGGGGGTGGGATGATTTTGCTGCCCCCCTCTGCTCATCTCTTTATGCTATCAGGCTCTATCCTGATATTTCTTTGAAGCTTTAGGTCTGAAAAATTTTGCACCATGTCTCTCGCTCTCTCTCTCGCTCTCACTCTCACTCTGACAGGCCAGTCAGCTTGGTGTGTACAAAGCGTTCGTGGATAACTACAAAGTGGCTGTGGAGACTGCAGAGAAGTGCAGCCAGGCCAACATGCAGTTCCAGAAGATCTCAGAGGTGAGCACCCTGCTTCGTGTTACTGTCGCAGTTCTGCTCTGAAATTGTGTAATTGCATGAAAAAAAAGCCGGTTGAGATGTTGTGGTTTCTAGAGGTTGTACTTCCTGTTCTGCTTGACATGGGAGTGCCAGCTTCCCCAGATCATCATTTTTAACCGCGTGAGTCGTCTACCTGTAGGTTACATGGGGGCCCCATCCCCCCGGCCCCCCAGCTCTTGCAGTGAGCTTGCAGCCCCGAGCTTGCCTTGGTGTTTCGGTTCCTCTTTATTAGTTCGCTGACTGTGACGTGAGCTTCCAATCGCTCTTCTGGGAGAATGGAGGTTAATTTTATGCTGGCTTACTGCTTAGACCCTAGCCTTCCCCTGGCCCATTGGGGATGTTTTAGTGATGGATGCCTGGGGGGGTAGGTATGCCTTTTAGTAGAACATGAAATTTCATGAGATGTGTTGGTCATATAAAGTAGCCTACAGGACTATATTACAGTTCCTTTCCCCAGTCTAATGTGTGAGCTTAGGGCCACGGATCACCCGTACAATCTCTGTCTCTCCCTGCAGAACCTTAAAGTGAAAGGGCCCAAGGACTCGAAGGACAGCACCACCTCCGTCACCATGGAAGGTAACGAGCGTCTCCGGTGCTCCATCTGCTAGGCGAGAGTGGGCAGGGGCAGGGAGGAGGGGTGGGGCAGAATTGATGCGCTGGCCCTTTAAGACACCACCAAGCCCAGCCCCGCTGCTTGTGTATGCGGAGGCTGGCTGAGGCGGCCGTGCCGCGTCCCCCATGCTCAGAGCGCGCCTGCCCGCGGTGCCGGCCGGCTGCAAGACATGGCCAGGTGGCCCCCGGCAACAGTAACTGAGCTGCCATGGAGATGCTGCTGATCCTCCGCCTGTGCTGTAACTGCACCTATGGTGAGTCTGGGGACCCCCTCCCCCTCATCGCACCCCTGCGATGAGTTTTTACTCCTTTTTCTTTTTATGTTTTAAATGTGGACCCCGGGTCACTTTGGAGTTCTTTGCAGTAGCCGGAGGATTGATGGTCTGCATATTAAAAGGCAGAGGCTGCGTTTTTTGGTAATGCAGCAGGTCGCCCATGGGGACAGCAGCATCTTGGGGGTCGTTTGGACTCGTCAATCTTCCACGAGCTTTGTGCCGTGTTTCCCGCTGAACCGCCATTCTCGCCAGGGCTGCTGATGTGGCAGGCTCACGGTGTCTCGAGTCCTCAGACATCAACTGCTTTGCTCTTCTCAGAACGGACAGGGATGGCGCTCATTCAACATCCCACATGGCACCTGTGATTTAGGTGTTTCCCCTACGTTGTTTGTCGGAGAGATCCACCGTCTCTCTGTGACTGGTGTCTGTTGACACGCTTTTTTGGCTTGTTCTCGGGATCCTCCGGTCAGAAGTCACGAGAGACGGTGTGCGAATGACAGTGGAGGTGTGAAGAGTGTGTGGGCTTGGACGTGACCTTTTGCCTATTGGTGAGCACTGTGAGGACATTTTCATTTAAGAATCATTGAGGTCCGGTCATATGGATACAGAGGACACATTTTGGTTGGTATCCCATGTCAAATGGACACTGACCCTTTGCCCATGTTTGGTACTTTCGGATCAGAAATAGAGGGTTGTACTTCTGGCTTGTTCTATGTGTTTTATTTCCCCCTGGCTGAGTGCAGGTTCAAGGCATAGGAGTTTTTATTGTATGCCCACGTGGAGTTATGTTATGTTCATTTGCCAGATATGTATGAATAAGATTTTGTAGTATGCCAGTAACGTGCACGTGTCTGTATTTGTGTCTTGTAGTGAGGAAATAAGGCTTATTAGCTCACCCATCTTTGTATCCTAGGAAAAACAGAGACAGATGGCCCACAGAACATAACTGTTTAATGTTCCCAGTAATCCTTCAGAATGATAATTGCCCTTGTATTTTCAACAATTTGTACTGTTTAACTGGCATTTTCCCCAGTTTGGAATCTGGCTCTTCATGCACACGAATGAGATGATCAATCTTCTTTTCGCGCCCCAATTTGTGCCCCCCTCCCCCAAAAGATTAGAACATTGTGTAGGAGTCTCTTCTTGGAGAGCAAATCAACCGGATGCTACTTTAGCCTAGTAGCTGCGATGTGACACAAGACCGACATTTTTATGAAGAGCGAACTGGGCCCATTTACACTTTGGGTCGCCATGGAGACTCACCCAGCTCCCACACCTCTTTACTGCAAGTTCTTTCTCTGGATTGCATGTTTTCCCACTTTCTCTTGACGATCTCGTGTCCTCACACAATCTAAATGCAATGACTTATTGTGTCCGAATTACCTTTACTATGTGACCCACAGTAGACCGTAATCTGGTCCACAGTATACCTAGGATAGACCCTGGAGAACTGCAGTGCACTCTGCATAGGCAGACGGATGAACCGGCCTGTAGCAGGTATCCCAAAGCCTCATGAAGTCCTTCTGTAAACAGTAGAGATCGCTTAAGCTTTTGCTGGGTTGCACTTCACATGCTCGGAGTTTAGAGCATCACCCCGAAGAGGGGTCCTACCGGCTTTCTACCGGCTCATTTTCTACTCCAAGTTGCTTAGATATGCTGCGAATTATGTATGACTTGAACTGTATTTATTCAGGGAGTGGAAGGAGTAACACTAATTGATATTTAATTTAAAGTTTAATGAATAATGAATTCATAATGTGCAATCAAAGATTAACATTTCTTTTTTATTTTGTAGAACATGAAGTTACATCTGAATGAGTCATGGACTTGGATCTAAAAGCAATATCAATGATGGTTTTCCATACAAGCCTGAAAATCTGGGGTCTAGTTGTTAGGGACCCAGATACCAAATTCACAATGTCTCCCCACAGGTTATGCTGTAGCTAACCAGTAGATTGGGTCACTCTTTTCACCTTTTAGCTTTTAATACCTCTATACAGCAAAACACTGTTTGCTGTATAGCTTCAGTCATATTTTTCGAACCCTGTGTGTTACTCCAAGACGCACCAAATAGCTGAAAGGCTAGGCTGGTGTGAAACGTCGGCCTGCATACTAAACATGTTCTGCTATTGCTTTCCCGGGTGTATTCTGCCGCTAGTTGCTAATTTCTCTGTTGCGCTAAGTGTATGTGATGTCTCAAAGTCCGGAGCTACTTCCACCCGCCCCCTTTTCCACCAGCTGCTCACATCCCCTTTCCTAGGAGAGCCCGTGTCACCCAGACTTTGATTATCTGTAGTGCAGGGTTTAAGAAAGCTTGCTGCCTCAGCTTCCTGCAGAGATGAATGTTCCGGTCCTGTATCTGTCTTCTGATATGCTACTGGGGTAATTGACTCCAGGTCACTGCTAATGGTTGATATCCAGTTTACCAATGGGAAGCTTGTCCTGCACTCATCCTGTATATCCTTGAGATGGTACCTACATAAAGCAACCTGACTGCTGGTATAAGTTTCATAGTCAGCAGAACTTTTTCACCCAGTCTCTTCTTGAACCTTGAGAGTGCCTGGGGCAGATCTCTTCTGTTCCTTGATCTTTGCTCTCTTTCTGGCCCTGCAAGGTGAAGGACCTTCTCTTGGCTCTTGCATTTCTTGTCTACCTTTAACCAGGTGCTGTAAGCCATATTGGTGTTCAGGTCCATATTCCACAGTTTTTTTTTTCATGTGGGAGGGTGAGGTTCCTCAGCTTGTTACGTTTCTGCTTGTGGCGGAGAGCAGTGTGAGCATGAGCCCTGTGACGCTCTTGGTCTCCGCGTCTCTCCCTCACTGTTACCCAGACTGAGGCGCTTAGGCTCATAGAAGTATAGCTTATCTTCTTTTGGCTTTTAATGGCAGCATCCAGCAGCGTCTAAAAGCCGTATTCTGAGAGCATCAGATGCTGATAGCGGGCAAAACTGCAGGCTGAAGAGAGCGAGCCTTCTGCTTGCTCATATGACCTCCCCACCACCATCCTTTTGATTTTTTTCATAGGTTAATCCTGCTCCGCATGGAAAGCATGACAAAGAATCTGTGGATGTTGTTGAGGGCACAGCTTGATTATATACTTGGTTCTTGTTGGGTTCCTGATTTTATGCATCAGCCATAAGCCTTTGAGTGGTGATGAAAAGCCTGATATTAGTGATCAGTGGCATGATCACCCACTAACTCTCCTGGGTGAGTCTCATTTTAATAGCCCAATCAATAGTTTATGTGGGATTCTGTCTGCTAGTTGGTACTATGCTATGAAATATTCATGAATGATGTTACCATGGGCATCTTGGCAATGTGTTCCTTGGACCTTTAAGCACTTGGGCTGAAGATATTATCATGATTTAGATTTTCATAGAAAGCACATGGTAGTTTTGATGTAATTCTGTAAAGATTTGTTATGCCATCCCAGAGATTGGTGCTCAGTATGCAGCTTCTACCAAGGCTGCATGTCTGAACAAGTCCCTCAAGCAAACTGCATTTGTTGGGATAAAAGCTTTGCAAGATTCATTTATCAGAGGAGGAAATTGATACTGCAAGCATTATTTATGGTATTCCAGGAGTCACATTAAAGGGAATAATTTATCCTGGGACCTCTTTAGTGTGTGTTATTATAACATGGCATGAAATTTTTGATTTTGTTTTGAGACACAACGTTAGTCGATCAGCGTGAAAAAAAGGTCCCTGTGGAAATGTAGGTTTGCGACTTTATCTCTACTTAGTGGCTTTGCCCTCTGGCTGAAACACGCTTGGGCGGGGAAGTTTAATGTCGGCTCACATGGCCCAGCCCTGCGGCTGATCTTGCATGCGATGCATGGTCTTCAGGGAAATAAGCTTGTCTTGCATCGCTACTGTGATTCGATTGCAGAGAGTCAGGAGCTCCAATGACTTCTTGTTTTCTCCGGGGGATTGAAGGAGATCTGCAGTGTCTGTGCCTTACTGAGGAGGTGATTAAGAGAGCTCCTTTGCACATCAAACGCCTCACGTCTTGTATAACAGCAAATGAGCTTCCACGCATGCTGTAATTATACCTTATCTGTGCTTCAGTCTACTCTCATTTGGCCATGTTGCTGCTCTAGGAACAAATGCACTCATTTGCTAATTATGCTGAAGGTGACAGTGTTGTGAAATTAGGGTATTGTGTCCCATGTTGTACATTTATGTGCATCAGCCATGGCACAACCTTCTTTGGATGGGAGACAAACAGAAACATGGTTTGCAAGGACGTAAGTAGGCAGTGTTCACTCATTAGCAAAGTCATGTTTGAGTGTGTCGGCCGTCTGAGAGGTCCCCGCATCACGGGGAAGTCAGGACATTATGGGGGGGGGGGGGTGCTGACCTCAGAAGAGCCTTCTATACCCATTGAGGATACGATCTTTCTGTGGTGGGGGTGGAGGGCAGGAGAGACCTTCATGGACCTCAGGTGTTATTGGAATGGATGCCGAGGAACGTGCTCGGCATGGGTAATGAAAAGCATTGACTCAGCAGGGGGGTGTGAGTGGCATGCTGCCTTTTAATGAGCAGGGGTATGAGTAAGGGAGGCCAGAGGTACGGCACACCGTGGAGGTGAACACCGCACCCTCCATACGCCCTCTAACCCTGTGCCCCCTTCTCCCCTGCAGCTTTGTTGTACAAGCCCATCGACCGCGTCACCCGGAGCACCCTGGTTCTGCATGTGAGTATATTACTCTCCACATGTGTGTCCTCTCTCAAGTGTGTCTCCTTCAGACTGCAAGGGTCGAGTTTTGCAAGGGCCTGCTGTAATGCTGGAGGTGAGATGAGCTCATCACTTCCCAGAGGACGCCGCCTGTTTTTAATCAGAATCTCCTGCCATAGGGTACTTTTAATTTCACTATGCAGTGGCGAGAGGTTAGAAATGGTAACATAAGTAACGCTGGGGGCTGCAGAGTGGCAAGTTAAGAGCGTGATTCCATAAAGCGGAGAGAGGGAGAAAGGGAGCCTGAACAGAGGTTCGCTGATCCTTGCAGAAAGGTGACCAACACAGCAACCGCAAGTGTATATATAGTTAGGTGTCAGTGGCTCCCCCACTAGGTGAGCACTGGGACCAGCATGCAGGATACAGCCTGGCACTTTACCAGTAAACCTCCTGTAAGGAGCTACAGAACCCTGACCCCTTCTTAATGCTTTTTTTTTTTCCTTGGGACACCAGCTCCTTCCCCAGTCGAAACTCAGACATGGCTTGTCTTTCAGGACCTGTTGAAGCACACGCCCAAGGACCACCCCGACTTCGCCCTGTTGCAAGATGCACTGCGCATCTCCCAGAATTTCCTGTCCAGCATCAATGAGGAGATCGACCCGCGCAGGACCGCGGTCACCACGCCGAAAGGGGAGGTACGTGCGTGTCTGTGTGCAGGACTCTCCCTACCTGTCTCCCTAATTCCTGGTCTGTCCTCTTCCCAGATGCGAAACACAGCCAATCAATCGGTCAAAAATTTGTCACATGCTCAGTTGTAATCAGTACAATGTACAGTGAAATGCTGCCCCCCACTCCAGGACTGTGGTAGCAGTATGAAGAGACAAAACTTTATACAACATCATAAATCTTCTTAAAATTGTGCAGTTGGCAGTAAAGTGACAAAGAATCAAAAGTAATAAAAATGTCAATATTTTCGTATGTGAGATGCACAGTGGGAATACATGGGATTGGGCATGTATATTTTCTGTAGGCTGCAGTGGAACATCAGTTACACACGTGTCCCAGACACTTTGTCCTGACTGCCACTACCTGTCCTCCTCTTTTACAGTTTTGGGTGCCTCCCTGGCTTCTAGTTTTACGATACATCATCAAGCTTTAAACCTTCATTTCCTCTGTGTGTCTTTTTAATAAATCACCCATTTCAGTTTTCTCAAAGCGACTGGGCAGATTGGATTGACCATATCGTGTGTTTATAATATTACTAGAACATTCTGTTGCATCAGTAGCCAGTTGAAGTTTTGTGTCTGCCTCTGTAGGGTCTGGCTGTGGATAATACGCCGTCCATATATCGTACCTTCCTTTAGTAATATCTTTAGCAAGATCGAACGCTTCATGACAAGTGTTCTGACCTCCAGCTTAGCAGATGATGATAATTACGGCTAAATTTAACTGAATGGGGCAGCAGAGCTGACGTGATCCATATACCATTTGCCTGTCAGATGTGCTTTGTATTAGGGCCACCTCCCCCCCCCCCCCCCAATGTAACACTCACACCGAACGGTCTTTTCTGGTCTCTGTGAGGTCCACCTGTATCCTGCCCCCTCCCAGTTCCTCAGTTCATTTACATTTCCTAAAAAAACCTGGCCGCCAGCCAGATCTGATCAGCTCCATTTTGCTAGCGAAGTGAGGCGATGTTGGGGAGAGGAGTTCAGCCAGACACCTGCTGTCTGCTGTCAGGTGCACAATGACTGTCACAGGGTTATTAGCAAGGTGCTACAGTGATAAGGCAGGCAGGCTGCTGCTCTGTGGACAATGGTTATTTATCGTGATGTAGCATTGCAAATAGAGGGGTTAACATTAGCCCTTGAGGTATTGCAGTTTTTGAAGGATAAGTGTCCCATTCAGAATGGCTGGTCTTGTTTTCCTCATACTGGTAGAGGGTATTTCAATGCTCTTCTTCAGCCAGCAGCATAGTGGTCAAGGATTTTTCTAGTTGTATGGGTAAACCAGTGTGATATCCAGCTGTGTGGAATTGTAAATTGCAGGTTTCCTTCAGACCACAGTGAGTATAAGATGATAATTAAATAGTGGATAACAGTAAATAGTGGTGCTGTGGCTCGTCTGGAAAAAGTCGATTTGTATAAAAGCATAATGAACTCAGACCATTATCAGATGAGGATCGGATTCATTGAATTTCAGTCAGGGCTGAACCCGAGTCCATATTTATGGTTTAATTGCCCTTTACCCAATGTCAAACAGGAAGCTATGTCACAGCCGGCGTAGAGCAGAAACTGATTGGCTTTTTCTGGCCAGGCTCGTCAGCTGGTGAAGGATGGCTTCCTGGTGGAGGTGTCTGAGGGCTCCAGGAAGCTACGTCACGTCTTCCTGTTCACAGACCTGCTCCTCTGCGCCAAGATGAAGAAGACTGCTGTGGGGTGGGTGACCGCCGTGCCGTTTGCTGGTTCCAGAACCTTTCAATTGTTCACTGATTGGTTCCATCAACAAGGCAAAGAAGTCCCAGAATTTGCTAATGAACCTGCAGAATATTAGCTTGCACTTTCATACACTTGTTTGTATTGTACTGCAAGGCACTAGTTTGAAAAATAAAAGAATAAACTGAATGAAAATGCAAGTCGGAGGTATAGCTGCAAGGTGGACAGGCAAACTCCGCTTGTGGTGATCTCATATCTTCTGTTTTGCATTTGTCTTTTAGCATTTGCACGTTACCTTCTAACCACATGTTTCCTCCTTGCAAATGTGTAGTGGCATGTCTGTGATTGGAAGGTACCCAGTTCAAATCCCAGGGCTAGCAGAATGATTTCACTGATGGGTTCTTGTGCAAGGCACATAGCTTGAATGTTGCCTTAACCCCAAGCTGCTCGAGGGCCTGGCTGCCCCTGTTTTCTAAAGTTGTTTTGACTTAAAGCATCTGCCAAATAAATGTAAAATAAATGGGTTAGCCTCTGGGCTGTCTGCTCGGCTGCTGCTTTCTCAGGATCAGCAGTAATTGCGTTAATAATTAATGCAGGATATGCTTAATTCTCCAAGCACCCGCTTGAATAGACACAATGATTAGTCCAGTGCGGTGGTACGGCAGAAACCAGTCAGGACTGTGAGCGTCATTGCGGCAGCAGTGGATAACTGTGGCAGCCCCCCGCAAGAAGCTGAGAGCTGGATTTTCACACTTCTGCAGGGATGCTTTTCTCTTACTTTACATTTTACTTATTTAGTAGATGCTTTTATCCAAAGCACCTTACATGTTTTGGGTTAAGGACCTTGCTCAGGAGCCCAATGGTGACATCACTCTTCCAGCCCTGGGATATGAGCCAGCAACCTTCTGATAACCGACCTACTGCACTGAGCCACACAGCCATCTGCTGTCCATTGGATTTGAACCCACAACCTTCTAGATAAGGGCATAGATGCCTGTCCTACTGTGCTATATGCTGCCACATAAGCCCATGTGTAACCCCATCATGTTACAGTAACACAACAACTTCTCCACAGTCCGAATCTCAGTGGCTTCTGTTCTGGCTCGCTCGTGGTGTCTGCATGTGGAATCAGGGAAGCCCCTCAGTCAGATTAGTGAAATCTGAGTGAGTGTAGCCTGTAGGTACTCCAGGATAATTGATCGCTGACCACTCATTGTCTTCATAAGCCCTGATCGATGACCACTGCTGGCTGCGTGGAGAGCGTGTATGACATAAGTCAGTTGAAACACTACTGAAGGCTTGACGTCAGCACTCAGTCCGTCTCCCCATAGGATTGCCAGGTGTTGCCACAGGAGCTAATTAACCTATTTTTTGACGGCAGCACACAAAGCTAACAAAGTTGAGCCTATTAAATTTCATTGCTCTGCCAGTCTTTGTGGCCTGTCAGGCAGTCCGACGTAATAATGATCTGAATGTACAACATTTCCTGCGCTCGATATCTGGGAATGCTAACTGCATTCATATGCATAACATCTAATTATGAATATTACAAGCCAATGAATTACTGAGGCTAATTAAGCACATACAGGAGCAGGCTGAGAGAATTGATTCATAGGTGAGGAGAGGCCTGTCTGTGCATTCAGCTCAGGTTATTGGTTATTCAGTTATTCGGTAAAACCTAAATCTGGAACTGCTATTTTGGTTGTTTCTGACTACATAAATACATTTACATTCTAATTATTTAGCAGATGCATTTATCCAAAATGACATACATTTTGAGAATGCAGGGTCAGACAGTCTCCGAAGCATTCGGAGGTTAGGGGCCATGCTCAGGGGTTCAATGATGACGTCACTGTGCCGACCCTCAGATTTGAACCCGTGACCTTCCGATCACAGGCACAGTGTTCTAGCTTGCTTTGCCAGGCTATGTCATACCTGAAGGGAAGGGAGCAATAAGCCCTGCCCATTGCTGGCCATGTTCTGGGGCTCTGATTAAAAGGGGGGGGTCACAGATGGAGCGATTGCTTGCAGCTGTGAGAGGAAGAGGAGGGTATGAGGGTCTCATTAGCATGGAGGTGTTAGACAGATGGTACTCAGGTTATGGCAGAAAGAGAGAGGGATGGATGGAGGGAGGGGCGGGGGGGGAGAGAGATATTTCCATGCAAGGCTTCAGTTTGACAGCAGATAGAATGCTGGAGGAGGTACCCCCCCCAGCAAACATTCTTTTGAGTTTTACGCTCCTCGTTTAACATGCCACTTGTAATGTTATGACTCCTAAAAGGTCTGTACAGGTATGCGGTGCTGGAAATGCAGAACCACTGTGATCCTTTCAAGCTTGCCAGAACCGGAACATCAGTAGAAGCCAGCATGTCTGACATGCGTTTGTCAAGCCGCGCCCGGCGAAAACCATATTCAAGGGGTGAACGTTTTCTGTGGCAGCGGCATTCTTTGGATCTGGTTTGCACCGCCCCTTTAAATCTTGCCTGGGATGCATCGGATGCACGATTTCCGTATGTAAATCAAGTGCTGCTGTCTAAATGAAGTGTTCAGAGCTGCTTGTCCCACTACAGGTTCTTCAGGCCTAACCCCGTGGGTGAGGTCCTGTTTATATTCATAGGCAGGCTTGGCTGCCTTGAACAGATAAGGTGCAACGTGCTGTAATCCTCTAAGCCCGCCTCACCCTCCATCGCATTATCAGGCGCATTGCCCCTACGCAGAACCTGCCTCCCTGAATCCAATTTTCTCATCACTGTAGCCTCTAGATCCCTGCCATGTCTGTTTGACGTCGTCCAAGGGACTGGTAAAAAAAAAATGCGGACCAGACAGCATGGTGGGAACCAGTGGGACAGGTTTGGGCTGGTGAGCTCTCAAAAACAGATGGGGTTGGGTCTCCTAGGGGCAGGTTCTGGTGACTTTGCCATTATTGTGTCAATCAGCTGGCTTCTTAACTCTGCAAATGCAAATATTGACCAATGAACATTGAGGAACGGACCTTTTAGTGGGCAATTTAACACACAGTGGTGCTGAGTGTGAAAATATGGTGCCCCCACCCAGTCTTTCTCTTGATTTCCCTCACCTCCTGTGATTCTCCCTCTTTCTCTCTCACTCTCTGTTTGGAGTTGCTTAATTTCTGCTGGTTTAATTGTCCAGCAATAGCGTAAGGGTGCTTGTCCTTTTCAGTGCTTCAGGGCATGGGGTGCAGGCCTTCTCTGGGTCCTCAGGGTTCCTTCCTGTTGCCCTTTGTGTCCATGTCCATGTTAATGCGTGTTCATGCCTGTGCAGGCTGGGCCGCATCCCCCTCAGCCCTCATACTGCTGGGCGAGTGTTGTTATAATTGTCAAATGAAATTTAAGCTGAACATACTCAGTGATTGTAGTTTTGTTCTTGGCAAACAACCATTATTTTGATGTTCTCAGACCGGAATTGTGTTAGTCACCCTCCCCAAGCCCATACTGCACATTCTAGTTTCTCCCCTCCTTCACTTTAATAGTTAATCAGTTATTATTAGTCAGGCTAATTTATTTAGGGCCAGCAGTTCCACTTCTATGCACTATTGTCAGGTAAGTGAGCCATTAATCAAAGCCTGGCGGCCTCAGCAGCGATGGCGTTTAGATCATCACATTGTAACCGGAACTGATGGAGTGTCTGATAAGTGGGGACTGATCTGGGAATTTGGCGTCTGGTTCCGAGGGCGTTCGACTGCAGATCTATGCTGTTTGGACAGTACTGACTGTGCTGGATATATCCAGACTGCTGTCTGCTGTTGGCATACGTACATGTCAGACTGACAGTATAACTGCTGTGTGATGGAGCAGCATCCCAGCCAAGGTGTCCCCCCACTCGCTGTCTTCCGCTTCAGTTTCCCACCCCCTGCTGTTGATTCTGTACTGATTGGGTAGGGTCTCCTTACAGGGGTTAGACATTGAAAGTGAAATATCTTGTTTTAGACCAAAGTAATTTATTAATATGGTGTAGGACCTCTGTTAGCATCAGTTCGTCTTTGTAATGACCAATACAAGTCCTACACAGTGGCCAGAGGGAGTTTGAGCCATTCCTCTTGCAGAACAGTGACCAGGTCACTATATGATGTCACCACCTTCAGGGTATAACGTTTGAATGTTTCAATATGGTCCTTTAGAATGGTTCCAAAATCCTTGCCAGTGTCACACCCATCTAGAACAAGCAGTTATCCTAGGGAATGCCATGATATTGCAGCCCAAACCATCACCAATCCACACCCATGCTGCAGTGTGAGTACACAACAGTCTGGGTGGTAAGCCTGCTTGGGACTTCTCCACACCGTAACACTCTTGGACTTATCAGAACAATAAACGATACACATTATCCACAGCCCAAGATTTTTACTGTTGGCACCATTGAAACCGGTGTTTGGCATTGGCATGAATGACAGAGATTTGGCTGTAGCAGCTCCACCATGAATAGTGACTTTATGGAGCTCCTCATGAACGGTTTTGGTGGAAACAGTAGAGTCAAGGTGCGTATTTAATTCTGCAGTGAGTTGTGCAGCTGTTGTTTGGATACAATCCAGGTTAGTGCCAGGACATCCCTTTCAGACAGCTTCCACTAGCATCCACAGTTACTCCTGCTGGATATGGTCCATCCATCGTGGTGCTATGTTGACATTACCCTGGATATTATATGCTTAAAATCTGTGAATTAAAAGAGGGTGTATTTTCTTTTGCATATGACTGTGGGTGTGAAACCTCAAGCACTATTTTGGCTCATGTTTTGTTTCATTGTTTAACCCCTGTGCATTTACATTTTATTTATACAGCAGACACTTTTGTCCAAAGCAATACATTTTTTGGGAAAGCAGGGTTAGCCAGTCCCTGGAGCAGTTGGGGGTTAAGGCTTATTTGCGGGCCCAACAATGGAAACTCTCTGCTGACCGTGAAATTGAATCGGTGACCATCTGATCACAGACACAAATATTCTAACTGGCAGTATTATTGCCTGTGATTGTTTGTAGATTAGGGCTGCATGGATTATCATTTCAGCATGGTCATTTCAGCATTGTCATAGTGATGTGCACATGCTGAGTAATCATATTGCATGATTTGCAATGTCACATAAGGCAAATTTTAATCAAACGGGTCATGATACAACTTTTTGCTGCTCAAAACAAAAAAAAAACACACATTTTCCATAACTAGTCTTCAAGAGTCTGTCTGATGTAGCACATTGTATTCTGATTTAAGGGTTTTTGGATACGCAAAGTTTGTTGCTAGTGATTGACATGCAGGTTCTGCATGCACATTGAACCAGCAAACACAATCATTCTGGATAGCACTGCAAAATGTGCCATATTAATATTGATATTGCATGTTATGCACATGCAATTTTCACATTGCATGGACCAAGAGAGCCAGCCGGGATATGACACTGTTAGGCTAAAACAGTTTTACTCTCATAGGGATCAAAACTTAGCAAGCCCTGCAATTTTAATAATGGTTTCCAGATAATGTAGTATATGTTAAAAAAATAAGTTTAACCTTTAATTCCACTCTATTTGCATGAGCTCTGCATGTGCTCTTCAAGTCAATCTTAATCATTTGTGTCCTTTCTGTTGGAGGCACTCATAACTAGTATGGCACCTTTATGAGGTATTTAACAAAAATGAATGGGGAGAAAAGCAAACTTGAACTACTCACCAAAAGGCATTCACCTTGTGCAGTATGAAAATATTTTGTATTTCACAGAAATAAAAAGCAGGGTTTTTTTGGCACTGCTCTGTGTATGTTGACAATTGGTGGCAACAATACCAACTTATTTCTTAGTTGTATTTGGCTATATTTCATTTCAGGTAAATTGAAAAAAAAAAAAAAATCCCTTTTTATGTTACAAATATTGCAATATTAATCACAAAAAAAAAGATATTTCAGTGTCTTCTATTTAATATCATGCAGCCATATTGTAGATGTAGTTCCAGTGTGACCCCCTTTCTTTTCCCCCACCTCCCCACCTGCAGGAAACACCAACAATATGACTGCAAGTGGTACATTCCGCTGGCCGACCTGACCTTCCAGACGCTGGACGACTCAGACTCATGTCCTCCTGTGCAGACGCTACCGGAGCATGAGATCGAGGAGATGAAGATGAAGATCTCCTCCATCAAGAGTGAAATTCAGAAGGAGAAGGTAATGACCCACTTGGTCAGGTGATCAGAATCAGCCCACCCAGAGCAGGAGGGAAAGGGTGCAGCTGCCACTTTGTAACTCAGGGTCACTGGAGGACAAGTCAGCTTCCAGTAAATGGTCCTACAAGTCTGTCTGGCTAAGATCTGGAGGGCTGGGAGCAGGTCCAGAATCCTGTGATCATCGACCAGTTGGCCTGGGATGTGCCTGTCATGCATTCATTTTTCATTGAGTTTGTTTTGTTACCGTTGTCATCAGAGGGCTCGTCTGGGAGAGTCCCTGTTAAAGAGTTATCTGAATTATGTCGCCTGTGTGTGTCTGCATGAGTCATGTATGGAAAGCACTGCAGTGCACAGTGATGGCTTGATGGCTGTCTGTTCCAGCACCACCCTTGCAGTGCACCAACCTCAGTGACCGATTGCATTGGGCGGACTCCTGCAGGCCCCCCCCGCTCAGCCACCCTAGCCAGATTCTTATCGGTTCTCCTGCAGGGCAACCCCTACCTGTTCATCTGGAGAAATCGTTATGGAAGGCATTTTTTCTGCTGGTCCTAATAACCTTGATTATTGATTTACCATGAAAATGCAGCTGTGAGAGGAAGAGGTATATTTCTGATGCAGATATTTCTGATGCAGTGTAAAATCTCATGCTTTAAGAAAACCAGATCATTTGTGTCCTAGTAGAGGTGTAGATGGAGGTAAATTTATGGGCAGGGGCGAGATTATCATCTCTGGGGTCCTACTAAAGTTACTTGCCCCTGCCCTCAGATGTTTCAAAAACTAAATAGCTGGTGAGTATAGTCAGAAGATCACAGCTAGCTAGCTAGTTAGCAGAATATGCTGCTTCAGTGTAGTTACTGTTTGTTGCTCCCAGACTGGTAAACATCGCTGCTGTGTTTGGGAAGAGGACCCAGACATCAGATGATGGGGCAGTGGCCTGTGGGAAATAGCACAGACCCAGGCCAGGGGGGCAGCGGGGAGGTCGTTAACTCCCCTGTTAAGCCAGACTGATTTTCAGGCAGGGATTTGAGATCAGCTGAAATGAGACATGGTTTACTGCCAGCTGTTGCCTCGGTGGCCTTGGTGGCAGAGAGAAACAGATGCTTACTAACTAGCTAGTTTATTCGGGGATTCTTAAATTTAGTTCTCGATCTGCACCTTAATTGCATGTAAAAAATGTCTTTTAACTGGAAATGAGTCCAGTTAAGGAAATGAGTAATGTATTTGTGTTTACAAGAGCGAACGCTGTCAGAACACACGGGCACGGTTCTTTAATGATCGGTGTCTTTGCAAAGCGCACATAGCATCGGCAGCACATTAAAGCCTAACTCGCATTCGTAATGGGGAGAGGGAGAGACAGAGGGAGAGAGGGGGAGGGACAGGGGGCGTGGGGATTTGAGGACTGCTAATTAAATTCCCTGCTATTTGAGGGCTTTTGCTTGTCAATTTCAGTTGAAATGTCATCATGAGAGCAAGTAAGTGTTTTATGTGCTGGAATTTTTAGCAGACTAACAGCCTCCCTTGACAGGTATTACATTCCCTGTTTGTGATTAACAAAACCCCAGTGATAAGATCTCAGTATATTCTAACACACATAGAACAGCTTTCATTTTAGGAACATGTTTGCACAGAGTCACATGTTCTGTGACTCGTCTGCGCGTCTGTCAGATTGCGCGCTCTGTGACTCGTCTGCGCGTCTGTCAGATTGCGCGCTCTGTGACTCGTCTGCACGTCTGTCAGATTGCGCGCTCTGTGACTTGTCCGCGCGTCTGTCAGATTGCGCGCTCTGTGACTCGTCCGCGCGTCTGTCAGATTGCGCGCTCCGTCACTCATTTACTGTTGTTTACTGTTACATCTGGAGCAGTTTTTTTTTCTTCTGACCCTAAGCTTCTGTTTTGCTGTGTGTCCACAGAAAGCTGTCAAGGGTCAGAGCAGAGCGCTGGATCGCCTACGGAAGAAGATGAACGAGCAGGAGTCCTGTCTGCTCCTGCACTCCCCCACCATCCCATTCCGCATCCACAACAAACATGGCAAGGTATGTGCAACCAGTGGAGGCTCAGCTGTGAGGGAGAGGGAGAGAGATGGAGATTGAGGGAGAGAGAGAAGGAGAGGGATGGTACTTGGTTGTCCAGTGCCTCCTTTGCTATGACCAAAAGTATTTGTTAAGGGTAACCCTTCAGAAATCTGGCCACCAGAGGGTGCCATTGCCAAGAGGAACTGGAAGCTTTGGTAGACATTCTCTTATGTTTCCAAGTGGCACCTCTTTCATTCTCTCCCAGAGCTACCTGTTCCTGTTGTCTTCCGACTACGAAAGATCTGAGTGGCGAGAAGCCATACAGAAACTGCAGAAAAAAGGTGAGTCAAGCGGGGTCAGACAAACTGAAGCTGTCTGAAACTGTGAGGATGCTGGCGGCTGACATGCAGCCTCTCTGTCCCTCTCTTTGTGTTTGCCTTGGGTCATGGGACCTTCCAGATCTCCAGGCCTGCGTCCTAAGTTCAGTGGAGCTCCAGGTCCTCACCGGCTCCTGCTTCAAGCTGAGGACCGTCCACAACATTCCCGTCACCAGTAACAAAGATGGTGGGTGTGAATCCTTTTCCATTGCAGTGCAACTTTGAATCACAAGGGGGAGACAAGCACAAGAATAAACTGGGCATGAGCAATGTCCACATGGGCTGTGAACATAACTGCTTCAGGCTAGAGGCAGTTTACCTCCATTCCTAAAAAGTCAAAAACAGAGACAGATGCTTGCCCAGTGCTGCTGTTTGTCTTTTGTCTGGCTAAATGCAGTATCACTGCTCATGTGAACGGCAGGAGTAATCCTAGGTCTTATATAAAAGTCACGTTGCTAACGTTCATGTGCCTCACAGACATGTCAGAGCCATGAATATTTTATTTTGCAGCAGATGGTCCATCATAAAAGTCAAGATGTGCGGTTTTATGACACTTACAAAACCAAAGCTATAAAAAAAAGCACAGCCTGCCCTAACCTTCTCTGCCTTCATTTGAAATCCGCAGCCTCTTGCAGAGCCAGGCACAGAAATTTGCAGACCTCTGTCTTGGGGGGGGGAGAGAGTTTGAATGGAATCTCCTTTCCAATGTGTTTGTAATCTTGCAAAGGTTTCATCAGAGGGATTCTTCTGTGGAATAAGTGGCTTTGCTGCTGTGTTGTTTCACTTACTTTGATTGCTGTGATATAAATGCGTTTAGCCACATTGTTATGAAACACACAGACAAGTAGATAAAACTCCATTCCTCCTTGACATGATGTTCTGGGTGTGGAGTGTCTAGGTCTACCTCTTCACAATCGACCACATGCTAGTTTATCTGGGGCAGTGGAAATTGCATCATTAATGCGCTAAACCTGTTTTATAAGAATAAGGTTGCCATCATTTTTTTTCAGCTAATACTTGATGTGTGGGTTGTGTCCATTGGAATTAATTGTCTGATTGATTACACTGAGTGCACACACGGTGTTTTCCCACCAAAGTTCAGGAACCTAGTTCCTGGTTCCAAGTGCCTGGGTTGTTCCCACCGCACAACAGGAAGGGACCTACAGTTGGGCAGAGTCCCTGTGGTGGTTCCTGACAAAGGTTTCTGCGGTGGGAAAGTGCCTGAAATGTGGTCCTTTTTACTGGATTTTTTGTGTGTAGCACCCCCTTGTGGTGTATTTTGGGCGGAAAAAATGCCTTGACCCAGACCTTGATAAAAACCCCTGGATGTCACACTGTGCCCCCCACAGATTCCAGGAGTGAGGTCACAGCCTGAAATTATAGCGCTTCTTTCTATATGGGATCTGCTCATTCTAAGGAACTGTGCACATCACATGTTTTTATTTCGATGCCTCCTCTCTGCCGCCAGAAGTTAAAATAAGCAACAGCTGTTGTCTGGGGGGGTCCAGCCTAACAGGAACAGGAATGTCGGTGCCCCCCATTCCCCCCTCCCGCCTTTGCCTTTGATACCCTCTCAGCTTCTCCATATGCCTTGAGGAGAGCCAAGCATCCGGAGGGGGAGGTGACCTCGGATCAGGCCCACCCGCAGGCTGAGTGAGACGCCCCCATGTGGACCTGGGTGGCCGCTGAGGGCAGTGGGCTGTGTTAATGCGAGAGGCCTACGGGTTGCTAGTATGTGGTTTACACAGCTGTGCCTGCCCCCTGCCCCAGTGTGCTCCTGGAGAACAAGCTGGGAGGGAGGGGCTGATAATCTGTTAATCATTGTTAGTGATGACACCCGTACCGCTGCAGGATTAACCCCCCCCTCCCCGTGGGCGGAGTCTTAAGTGACCACCCATGTGTGTTGCACCCCAAGCTGGACTGACAGTGATATAGCGTTTGGCCAGAGTGAATAATCTTATTGAGTCCATCGTACGGTTCTCCTTGCCCCATCCTCATGTCGACCGCGCGCAGGTCCTCCTGCCCCTGCCCATCATCTCTGTGCGTAATTCTGGGGGAGGGGCTATAGCGGTTGTGAAAGCAGGTCTGTGCCCTTCCTCTGTCCCACATGGCCGCATTACCCATCAGATTATGTGGTTTGAGTTGGGCTGGGACTCGCGGGTGTTACAGTGATGAGCCGATCGCCTTAATTCCGTGTTCTTGTCCTACTTCGGCAGCTATTGTTAGTCACGCTGTTCTGTTCCTCTCTTTCAGATGAAGAATCCCCCGGTCTTTATGGCTTCCTCCATGTCATTGTCCATTCTGCCAAGGGCTTCAAGGAATCTGCCAGTAAGTGAAGCCTGTCACTCCCCCAACCCAGGTCACAGTATTTGCTCTGTGCAAGGTTCATGCAAATCTGTAGCATGGCTGTCATACATAAACTGTGTGTGTGTGTGTGAGTGTGCCTCGGTGTGGTGCATTGCCTAGGTGTGTGTGTGAGTGTGCACTTGTACTGTCCAGGTGTGTGTGTGAGCTGTCCTGCTTTCAGGTTGTAATCAGCTTCCCTTTGAACCATCTCATGGTCCTGTTCTGAGCAGCTGTCCTTCATGAATGTTATATAGTCCATGGGGCACCTGGTACTAGCTCTGAAGCAGCCCGCAGCAGAGTCCTGCACCAGCTCGGGTACCCGTGGTTGCTGAAATGGGCGGATTTTAATGTTCTGGAATTTTACGGGCGGGTATGCGGACGGGTAATTCATTATACACGGCAGGTAGCAGGTCAATCAAAACAGTATTGTAGCCTGCAAAAATAACATATAAGCGAAAATATCTATGTATTAGACTATCATGTACAAATTGTCATCATCACAGCGTGTTCGGTATGTCGGGGGTATCTTATGGTGCTTTCGATTATTTCTCTCCAAGTAGGCACTCGGATGAAAACATCACGAAACGTCACGAAAAATGTCACTTCCTGGCGGAAACACGCCTCTTTTATGACGTTGATGTCGGACAAGAATTTATTGTCCGAGTTGCCCCGTGACATAATTTCAACATGACGTCTTACACATTCAACAGCAATTCTATTTTGTAAATCATTTAAAATGTTTATTTTGTTAAATGTATTAATAGTTACTGCACATATTCGATTTAGAGAATACCAACCATATCATGACCATAAACAGTATCCTAACATGCAATATCAGATTTTTACCAGACTGTAGTGCCTTTGATTTTTTTTTTGCCTCTCGAAAAATGAATATTGCTATGGATGTGCTAAAATATTTTATAAAGATTTTAATGTTGTTTGACTAGTTTGTGTTTCTTGTTTGTTTGTCTCTCAGAAAAAATAATCCCACTCCAAATCTTCTAAAATATAAAAGCAACAACAAACAGCATCGCGTTCCATGTTTGATCCGAGATGTGGTAGCTCGAACGGGAGATTGTCGGACGTGATGTCACTCAACTCGGAATTTCCGAGTTCCGAGAGAAAAACGAACGCACCATTAGATAACCGCCTCGACAAACATTCACATACACGTCTGAATCCTTGTTGAAGCATGTCATCGTGATCTCTCTTTCACGCTCGTCACAGTATGGATGGCTCAGATCTATCTGATTTGATTTTGTGTTAAACAGACTTTTTCGTTTCAATTCAAAATTCATGTAGGCCTAGTATTTGTCACATTGAGAGGTGCGTAGAAAAATTTATCATGGGTACAGGCGGGTAACGGGCGGAATGTTAACAGGCCTGGGTGGGTGTGGATTTAACTTTGAAATAATCACGGGTGCACGAGCAGATGTGGTGCTGTACTGTACGGGTGCGGGTGGGTGCAGGTCTCCAAAAGTGGACCCGTGCAGGACTCTGGTCCGCAACAATGGGAGTGATTGGCTCTGCCGGCGATCCGGCAAATTCTTGTGGGGTTTTTCGGAGGCTGGAGATGCCAGGGATGAAAGCTCACAAAGGAGGTTAGATGAGCTGAGTGGGTCTCCTGCCATGGGGTGCCGGCAGACAAGGGGCCCCATTGGCATTTCCTCATTATATCTCGCCACTCCTGCCGCCGGCTGCCCAGCCACTGTCACCTTACTGCTCTGTGGGAAAGTCCAGAAACACTCTTGACACTCTACCGCCTGTGGGGGGAGCCCTGCTCAAGGAGAGGGAGAGGAACCCAGTCAGCTAATCCTCCCATGGAAAGACACCAGTACCTTTATCATGGCTTTCTCACAACCGGGGACGCTGAACCTTATGAAGAAACCTCTAAGCTGTAAATGCCCAGTTTGCTCTTAGGGCCAAATCAGCTCTGAGACAAACATCCCTCAGTACATTGTTGAGCCACAACAAGTCTTCAGGAGCCTGGAAAGATAAAGATTAACACTGTTAAGGCCTTTAAGATTTACCAAAGTTATCCTGCAGTACTAACAAGTGCATTGTGGGTAATTATGTAGGCCCCGGAAGATGGCCTCTTAATCTTGCAGAAGCACATTGAACAAAACCCACAGGCGCCTTTCGCATTCAGGACCAGGCACACCATGCAGAGAGATCAGGCCAGCCCCAGAGTATGTCCATCTGTCCAGGTATACCTCTCTGGTGTACCTGGACTGCAGCACCACTGCTTCCAGAAGGTGTCTCTGCACCTTAACTTCCCAGTTCCTTCTGGAATCTCTGAGTGCCATTCTGCACCAGGCCTTGGGGGTGTCCGGCCTGTGTTGATGATGACCGGCAGCTTCATTAAACATCTGCAGAAAGAAAATCCAGTATTTCACAGGAGAAAAAAAGATGAAAACGCTCACCACTAAGACCTTTTGGATGTTTCCAGTCTGTGGACTTCCTGGAGGACTTCAGGATCTGGCTAATTGCTTGCGCTGTGAGGGCGCTCAGATTTGCTAGCTTGTGATCTCTGCTTTGCATATGGTTTGCATTTCTTATTGATTCCCTTGGCTTTGAGGCTCTGCAGCTTGGACCCCACATCTGTCATCAATTTGCCTCATGCGGGCTTGTGCAAGAGAGAACCAACCTTTCAGGGCACAGTGAGGAGGTCAACACCGTTGGCCCGGGTGTCTGCTGAGTACAGCCACACTCTTGCTCATGTAGTCTAATCTAACAACACTGGGTCGGAGGGAGAGCGTCAACACTGTCAGCCATGCCAATTTACACACCAACCAGTGGGCAGTTTAACTGATTAGCAGTGGTTCACCAAATGTTTGTCAAGTTTTGCCACAGAGTTAACGCACTTTGTGTGTGGCAGCCATCTGACCCAGGTGTGGTCATGTGACACCTGGCTTCCAGCTGATAGGCTGAGAGGATGTTTTTGTTCCTGATTGATACTCATTTGGGCAGAATTTATTAATCGCTTGTTGTTCCCCGTTGTGTTCTGTAAGTTTCACCATTCAATCGGATCAGTAGGCTCCCTTCCAAGGAAAATCTGTAGTTTCTTTTGTTAGTAGGTTTTTCTCCCACCTGGGTGTCATCTTTGATGGTTCCCAGTCACGTCCCAGTAAATTGAGGAATTTTTAGAAGTTTCCGACATCATTGACAGGACCCACCTGCGTGGTAATAGTAGCGCCTCTCAACCATGCAGCACCCGGATTTATGCGTCGAGGCATTTTAAATATGCCCCCCGCCAACTTTTGTCCTCATTTAGCAGCACTCACCCCCCCCGCCCCCCCCCCCCATGCTGGTGGATGCTTCCAAAAAACACCAGTGCTCCATGTGATACTTCTGAAGGGCCCTCTTGGATTAATCTCTGCAGGGCTTGATGGCACAGCCGGAGCATCAGTGGGCCAGGCTGCCTCTGGCCAGGGGGAGACGCTAGTGAGGAAGTGCTCAGTAATGAACATCCCCATGGCGTACCACTCCCAGGAGCGCCCTATTTTTTGATGGACTGGCCTCTGCTGGTGTGTCTCCTCTGAGAGACTGTGGTCCCCCCACTGCAAACCTACTTTAGTGGAACGCTCCAGATAAATGAGGCTTTGAGCGGCGGCTACCGCTTTCTGGGGGTAGTGGTACTGGCTGGACTTCTGTAGAACCCCTGAAAATTCTGGCCTTTTGTAACCAAATGAAGGCATTTTAGATGTCAGGGTTCCTGAGCTGTGTTACACGGGGCAGCAGCTGTATGGTCAGAGTCGTCATGCAGGATGCCATGCTCACCTCACCTTGTCTCTCTCCCTCACCTGCAGACCTGTACTGCACCCTGGAGGTGGACTCCTTCGGCTACTTTGTCAGCAAAGCCAAGACCCGGGTGTTCCGGGACACCACAGAACCCCAGTGGAACGAGGTCAGCCAGCCTATCTCGCCTCCTTTCACTGTAACCCAAACAGAGCTCTTTCTGTCCCGCGAACC
This sequence comes from Stomatorhinus ivindoensis, assembly GCA_019775895.2. NCBI lineage: Eukaryota > Metazoa > Chordata > Actinopteri > Osteoglossiformes > Mormyridae > Stomatorhinus > Stomatorhinus ivindoensis. Next base: position 15,266,527 of record JABFEB020000104.1, on the reverse strand, counting down.
CTGGAGGCCGCACTCTCTGTTGGCTTTCCAAGCACATTGTTAATGCTCCCCCGCAGGAGTTTGAGATCGAGCTGGAGGGCTCACAGTGCCTACGCATCCTCTGCTATGAGAAGTGCTACGACAAGACTAAGCTGAACAAGGATGACAACGAGATCGTGGACAAGATCATGGGCAAAGGCCAGGTGCAGGTGAGCAGGAGGGACATGGCGTTCATGGGAGTCCTTCCACTGATTCACACCCTCCTATGGCTCTCGTACTTGAGGCATGATTCACTTGTTGCACTGTGGCTGCCCGCCCCCCCGGCACAGCAGCTGGGCCCAGTGCACTGCTCACTGAAGTGGTTCTGCAGGCTGTCTGGAAGGGTTATCTGTGGGGGGGGGGGGGGGGGGGGGGGGGGGGGG
>JABFEB020000104.1:15250708-15266026 GCA_019775895.2 Stomatorhinus ivindoensis | reverse complement strand
GCAGATGGGCGCTGAGGTTTGCAGCTTAATCTGACTACATGACGAACTTCTTTGCCTTTCATCTTGTGCTCTAAACCTGCCACGAAGACTCATTTGGCGTCTTGGTAACGGAAACAGAGCTGCGTTATGTTGGACTGCAATAACCGCATGCAGGCCAAGGATTGAGTTAGGTTTTATTTAGTTTCATTTACCATTCACTTAGTGATACACTAGGGTGGTACACTGTACCCCAGTATTTAGAAGTCCCAAAGATATTATTTTTAAAAGTGTGAAAAATACAGATACTCCTCTTTATAAACTGATACAGGGAATTTGTACTGAGGTGCTGATTAGAGCCTTTCTTAAGTACAAAGAATGATGCGCATGTGTAGGTTAATGGTACAGAAACAAAATGTGCCATGATTGCACTGCGAGCTGTTGGAATACGCACAGCATGCTTGAAGCACAGTTGGAATACGCACAGCATGCTTGAAGCACAGTGTGCAGGTGGCTGCATCTTGGACAGCGACAGTGGTGTCTATAAACGAAGGGTCATCGCTTTAAATTTTCAGCAAGGAGTTGTCTCCTCGTCTCCCTGTCACTTAACTTCCACACTGATGAGGCCGTTCTCTGATTCCAGAGATTACGGCAGTTGAGGGGTCTGGGGCCCAGTGGTGGAATCACTCTGCCAACCCTGGGATTTGAACCAGCGGCTTTCTGATTACTGGCACAGTGTCCTAGCCCCATGAACCACAGATCTACAGCTGTCGTGCAGTTAGACCGTTACATTATGATTAAAGTGTTATAGTGATTGAGTGTTCTGCTGCAGTATTACTTCAGCGCCCTGTAAAGCTCCTCACATTTTCCTCCAGGCTGCCAATTAGTGCCAGCCATTCATATCAGACACGCCACGGCGTAGCTGTTTTCCCTTTTGGAAGTTGAGAATGTGAGGTGTTTGCGGAAGAGATGACCTCCACCACCTCCGAACACCTGCCCCTCTCTGATGCCTGCGTCTAGTGCCATGGCAATTTGGGGGAAGGTGATGTCTTCATATAAATGTCTGACTACAATAACAGCGACTGTCAGGCTGGACCCCAGTTGTTGCCCAGTAGTCTAGTTCTTTCAGGGTTTTTGAACCTCCAGCATCGAGTGTGAATACTTGGACTGAGCAGGGATCACCATGGGGAGTGAATGTCCAGTCTCTCTCATGGTCTGTGTCCACGAAACGCTCTTGGCATCCTCCAATGCTTGGTGCTGTCATTAGCTGTTTTAGAGACACCCTGTATACTGGACATTTAAACGCAGCATGTCCAGGATGAAAAGGAGAGCCCCCCCATCCCCCACTCTGGTTATTGCTGTAATTCTCGCAGGGCTCCAGTGCACTGTGGGATTGTTGAATAATTGATGACATGCTGCTGGTTCTTGAAAATGGCTGCCAGTTCACTTGATTGCTGCACGTGTGCAGTGCACTCCGGGTGTCACCTCCCGCATCCCGCTGCCAGTGATGGCGTTTGACGATCGAGGTGGTAATGATTTCATGTTTTGGAGGGGGGTGGTTTACCTGAAAGTGGTGGAACCGCTTTTTGGGACATGGCTGGGGTGATAAGGCGCCCTGCAGGAGAGAGGTCTCCCTTGCCAAGTGCAAACCACACTGCTCAGACTTTTTCTTGGACTCTCTCTGTTTTCTTTAGTGTTCAGATCTGAAAGCAGCTTAAATGTTTTGTTTCCTTCCCCCGAGAGACTCATTCATTTAACGAGTCTCCGGCAATGTAAAAAGGCCCTTAAATGGGCATCGAGAGCAGAGGCCCCTGTGTTTCCTTCTCGGCTGTCAGAGCGGGTCGTCACAGGAGGCCAGATCGACAGCGATGGTGCAGAAACCCTGAGAATGTTGCTCAGAGCAGCCTTTCATCCTGGAGGGGTGAACTCTGGGGGCCCAGAGGAACACAGGTCACGGAAACTGGCGATGTCGGTTCTCCTGGTGTCGCACAGTCAACAGGGTGCCTTTGGATGGCGGAACCGGAGGTGTGAGGTGAAGCGACGACTACCTACCGGCGGCCTCTGCTTTGGGTGGGGGGAGCGGGTGAGATCCGTCCATGTCAGCCATGACCCTCACCCCCACCTGAGGGTTTGTGATGGCCCGACCAATGGGTTCTCCAGATGCGAATGTATTAGTGAAGCTACGTCCATTTCCTCTTCGGTGGAAACTGAGGCTGGTATCCAGGTTGATGACCCCATGCTGGTGTCCACTTCAGTCATTCGTGCATCACCAGCTCAGAACCTTCTGCACTGACCTCCGAGGTCTCGCAGGTCGTTAGACTTTGAAATTGGCCTGGAGCGTGACGCTGCGGTCTTGGGGTCACCCTGTTTGAGGGAATCCGAGAGTTTTTATGCCTGTTTTAAGAGCTCTGCTTGCGCAACGGCCCGGTGCCACAGGGGCTTTCTTGGGGGGTGCTCAGCAACATGAATGGCGCCGGGCCATTGGTCAGTGCGTCCCGCGAGACCCACTGGAACATGCTACCCGAGTGCAGATTCCTGCCCCGTGAAGCTCAGCGCGGCCCCAGCCTGGAGGCAAGGCAAAGTTCTGCGGAGCTTTTATTCCCGAGATGTTATTGATAATGGTTGTGAAATATGTTGATGAAAATGACAACATTGTGTTTTGTTTGGAAGAGTGTTGTGTTTGGTGATGTGTTGTTGAGCTCTGGCTCCAACACACAAGGGTCACTGTTCATTCAGCCTTGCCACTCTTTTGGTTAGATAGACTGAGAAACAGAGGCATGGCTGGATGAATGGATACTTTATTAATCCTCTAGGAAATTGTAGGTTTATAGCCTGGACGAAAAACACATTTAGTGCATAATAAAAATATATGTGAACGACAACAATAAAAAATAATTGACAATAAATAATGTCCCAGGAATTATTGAACTAAATAATTATGGGCAAATAATTGCTTGTTTAGTATGGTGTATTTCTCTGGTTAGATTAACGTCCAGGTCGCATTTGGAAATCAAGGCCCAGTCTTAGAAATCTTGGCCCAGTAACGGAAGTAGACAGAAGCTCTTGTGTAACACTGTGTTCTAGGCCTGGTCTGGAGGCTAGGGCCTGCTCGTTCCAGGTTTGTTCCAGTGCCTTGGGGGCCCTCGCAGGGCTCCTCTGGCTGCCCTCACGAAAAGGTCGCCCGTGTTTGTCGCTTCTTGCCGTCACGTTGCCGTGCCTACCGCCCCAGTTTAGCCAGTCAGGCTCCCAGATGGCCATGAAGGGATAGCACCCCCTTGGGGTAATAGAGCCTCCCTTTCCCTAATGTAGGCAGCCTCATGCACACATGCACTCCCACAACCCCCCAGTGAAGTAATGTTTTGCTCCTTATTCATACCCAGATCCCTAGTTTTAAGAGGGGAACTGAACACAACTCTATCTTCCTACGCAAGCCAGGAAGGACAAATCTGTGTGTTTATTATCATTACCCATAAGGCTGCAGTGCAGACCTCCCAGGGGGGTCGGGGGACATGTTTGAACATTTACAGGGGGTCCTTGGCTGGGGGGGTGGCAGGGAGCAGTAGTGAAATGCAATGGGGGTAATATGGCCTCTCATCCATCATCCTCAGTACTGCCCCCACCCCATTCGGTGTAGACGGTGATGAATGGGGGCCATATGGAGCCCGTCAACAGACAGGTGGGGGTTTATATGCTGGGGCTAGCTTGCTCATTAATTGGGTTCTTGTGCCATAGCATGTATGACAGCATCTCCTAGCCTTTCCTTCCCCAGTCGCCATGTTGCCCCTACCACATGGCAGCCCTGTTGCCCCTCTCTCCATCAGCCCTTCATCACCCCCATCTGGCCCCGTTCTTAGAAGCGCCGCCCTGCTTTTCCTCAGAGCTCTGTTAAATCCCTGCCTGTGATATTAGCCCGTAGTCCGCCACTCTAATATGCCAATGCCCCTCTGAAATGCGCTCTCTTCTCTCTGCTTGTTGGACACGGTCGCGCCTGTTCAGGCTTGTAAGGCCAAAGTAGCTTCCCTACCATAATTTGGACCTCAGGTGCAGTTTGATCCGGAAGCATCTGTGGGAAATGCATCATGCTGGTCCATAGGCTTGGAGATACTAAATTGCCCGTAGGTGTGCCTGTGTGAGTGAATTGTGTGTGGGTGTGCCCTGTGATGGGCTGGCCCCCCATCCAGGGTTGTTCCCTGCCTCGTGCCCATTGCTTCTGGGTAGGCTCCGGACCCCCCGCGACCCAGTAGGATATGCAGGTATAGAAAATGGATGGATGGATGGTCCATAGGCTTTTAGGCTCAGTGTACAGTGCCATGCTGGGGTCTCATTCAAAGGGATTGAAATCCATGACAGGCGTGCCTCAGGCCTTCTTGGTGTTACCCAAACTGCTTCTCGACACATCTTTCATGGGCTGGATGTCGATAAATGTGGCTTTTCCTCTGACCACACACAATGGGGAAAAACAGGATCCAGAACAGGTTGGGGTCCCGCCAGAGTCAGAGCAGCGGCACATGGAGATATAAAAATACACACGCTGGCTGGGGAACAGCAAGGTGCCGCTGTAAGACCACCCCCAGCAGCTGTTTTTTCCAACTTTATTTATTAGAATTTTAAACAATAACATGATACAAAAGGGACAAATACCACCCCACACACCTCTATCCCCTTTAATACAAAGTAAAGTGTAGTAATAGTATTAACAATGAAAATATACAAATTATTGAAAATAAATAAATAGATAAAAGTAAAATAATAATAATTACTTAACATAAGGAGAAATAAATCTAGTGGTCTCTATGAATTACAAATAATTATAAGTATTGGGCATACAGATTTGAATGTGTTACTGTACATATTCATTTTGACAGTTAATTCTGCAAGTAAGAGTTAAGTATAATGTATTCTACCTTTCAAAGTCCAGTTTTATTTTATTAAGTAGAGGAGTAAAGTTCTCTTTATGTAAATCTGTGAAGGTTGGTGTGATGTTGATACCCAGGTATTTAAAGCCAGATGTTTTCTGGTATTTGTGTGGCTAAAATGTTAAAAGGAAAACATTCACTCTTCATAAAGTGTAATTTATAGCCTAAAAAGCTGCGAAATTCACTTAATATTCATATTACTTCAGTCAATACAAAAACAGAACATCAGCATAAATGCACTCGATGTTCTATATCTAGCCTTTTAATTCCTTGTAAGGACTGTGATGTTCTTAGTTTAATGGCTAGGGACGAAAAGGAGGGGGCTTAGTGGGCATCCCTGTCTGGTGCCCCTGTACAGCCGGAAAAATTGTGGGCGCAGTGTGTCAGTAACAACTGATGCCTTAGGAGAAGAGTACAACTTTTTAAGTACTGCAAATAGGTAGTTCCACTCAACTATATACACTGCTTATGTATCTGGGATAATGGTGGATGTGGTGAATTGCACTTGCTATTCCTCTCGCCTGGAAAATGGTGGACTTGCCCTATCCATGCTCTTCTGAGCCTCACATGACCTGCCATTTGTAGATGTGTTTCCTATACCTGTGTTAATTTTCTTTTAAGGTGGGTGAAAATGCGGGATCTTTTAACTGGCCCGTTCATTCCCTTAACATTCCAACTGACGGACCGCACAGGTGTCTCCACCCCCTGTGACCTGCTAGACTGAGCTGTCATAATCCACTCTTACTACGGTCTAAATGAGTATTGACCACCCACATGCATATCTAAACCCCAGTACATCAAATATCCGACCATGTGTCCAAAAATATAATACAAAGAAACGTAATAACAAATAAAAGAAAAAGAAAGTCCATTACCAATACAGCGCATAGAGGGGTTACGGACTACAGAAACAAACTCTTAAACTGCTGTAATCTTGTACATTAACAGTGCACCAAAAGTCCAAGCGGGACACATCCATCAGTGGAGATAACTAGACAAAGCTCTAATGCTTCTAGAGGAAGGTCGTCTCGGGGAATTCAATCTCACTTCAGTCACATATGATTAATAATGATTCTCACACATCCATCAGCCGTACCATGGTGACTGTCTGCGCTTCAATCAATGTCACTGCTGCCTAAGACAGTGTCCTCGCATCAACCTGTTACAAACAGCTCTTAGGCCTCTTAGGTTTGTCAGGGATGAGACAATGATTACGACAGTAATTGTGAGTTTGGTGACATGGAGACGGCCCGTTGGGGGCTCACGCACTCACACGCAGATTTGTCCCCCCCCCCAGTCTCTGTGGACAGTACAACTGCAGATGATGAGCCCCCTACTGCCAGTACACCGTGCCCAGCACATTATTGGAGGAGGGGTTCCACAACACCCTGGCCAAGCCTTTCCTCACACACGTTCTACGTGTGGAGATAGAGATCCCACGAGCTCACCCTACCCCTTGCTATTGGCATATCCCCACGGCCCGCCGATGCCAGGCACCACATGCGTATTTTGGGAATGAGCGTAGGAATGTGCACTGTCCTGGCTGGAGCTCTGCTGTGCATGTGGAGGCTGATCTCACTGATAAATACATGCTGGGCTGATATCCCAGCATGCACCATCTCTCTTAATAAAACACAATCCTTGGAGTTTGAATAAACCAGCGTCTTTTGTTATGTGAGTTTAGTTGTCACACTAACGCATCGGTTTTCTGGTTAAAGCCCATATCGTACAACCCAGAACTGCCCTCTGTATCTGTGGCCTGTGTTCCTCCTTTGGTCGGTTGTACTCTGCTGCTGTTACGGCTTGCTGGTGTGCCTGTGTAGGAAACCTGTCTTCGTTTTCTTTCCTTTTCCTCCAAGTTGGTCTCGTTGCCTGGGGGGCGATGTTTAAAACATTGCCCTTTCACAATTTTCTCCTGCCCCTCAGAAAAGGAACCTCAGGAAATATTGGTTGATTAGATGGAGGATCATGTGCAAGATTAGCATTTCCCCCAGCCATGCTCCTTGCTTAGAAACATGGAGCCATTTGGGGGGGTCTCGGGACCATGTCAGGCTTCTCACGTTAAATGCTAAGGAACCAGAAAATGTCAGTGAAACCTTTTCATTGGCCCAGAAATGCCTGGTGTTTCTTAAGCTGTTCGTTTAGCTCTCTGAGTTCAGGGCTCCTTGCCCAGCTCCGTAGCTGTTTCAGGCAATTACCCTGCAGCTCTGGGGGCTCTAAGGGCTCTGAGGCTGCCATGTCACTCTGCCGTCTGCCAGTGGCGTTTATTAATTGCAGAATGAATCTCTCACCTGAGAGGATACGGTGCTGGTCTGCCGAAATGCTTCCCATTTGCACCTAGGCATTCTGAGATATCGCCCACTGCTGTTAGACACACACATTCATAGGGGTGGGAGGTGATGTTACACCCCAGGAGTGTAGTGGGTTACAAATTAGTCAGGAGATGAAGTCTGGACCTCTGACCTCCTCTGTGCATATGAATCACCTAACTAAATGCCAGTTAGGGTGTAGCTGGCTGTGTGCCTGAGACAGCAGGGTCCCGGCACGCAGGCAGTGGCAGCACCGACGTTCCCTTCCAGAACCGAGCATCTTCATCAGAGCCCTGCGTTTCCCTCCTCGGCGCCGCTCCTGACAGCTCGCAATCCGTCACCCCCCCCCCCCCCCCCGCTGGCGCATCCATATGCTTCCTGTGGCCTGAAGAACAAAAGAGCACAGGGAGCCTGCTGTTACACCATGAATAATTTAACGCAGAATATGTGTTAATAATTTACAAGTGCTTCACGTGTAAGTATTGTAGGGTGGGTTCAGGAGCTTTGTCTTGTACGCTGAACGAGTCCCAGCTGTTGTACCCTTGAGCAAGGTACTCAACCCTCATCTGTCTTCCCTCACCATTTAACCGGTACACAGTCGGTCTGGATGGAACAGGCACTTAACAGAAATGAATAAAAGCCTGCCTGCGTAAATGGGTCACAGTTTGCACCCGTTAATCCCCGACGACAGCACTGAGCCACCCCTAAGGCTCCGAACACCCCAGGAGTATAAATGGGACACGCAGGGTGTGATCTCTGACCCTACAGCAGCACAGCTGACTTGTCAGAGCGAGTGGCTTCTGCAGGGCAGGCCCCAACCTCTCTGGTGCCCGGTGTGGCTTCTCTGATCGCTGGCTGCGCAGTTTCATGCCACATGCCCCACCTGGGCTGCAAGGGGAACTAGTTGTAATGTTAAACCTGGTCAATGGTTCAAGCAGATCTTCTGGGGAAAGCTGAAAGCTGCCTCACCTCTGGTTCCCATTTCAAATCACTTAGAACTGGCATCTTGTGAGGTTACCTGGATGTTGGCCTGACAGTGGGTGGGGCCCGGGGGTGTGACCTCTGCTGAGAGCAGGGCATCCCATCTTTCATTACATGTCCGTCATCCATCCATCTTCGTCTAAGCAGCAGTTTTTTTTAAAACATGCCTCGTGAGGTAACCTATCATTTGCAGCATAATTGTTTTTGAAATTAGGAGTTAATGGAATGTTTTGGATAAGTATCCTGCTGTTGATCAATGGAGACTTACTGGCTGTGGTAATAGATGTACCACTTGCTTAAATATTTTTTAGCTAATTCTTGTTCTGATTTTTTCCGTTGAATTTTTTGTAGCCTCAAAGAATTCTTATGCCCATCGGTGGGAAAATTTTCAGCGCAACAAAATTGCATAGCAAGCTTGTGCTGTTGGTATGTATTTTAACAAATTAGTAAGAGAGGCTTAGCAGCTGTGGGGAGTAAGGGGATCCCTGCTGTGCCTCTCGCTCTCCACGCACAACGTGGGGGTGCGTGCGTCTTTTTAGATGTTCCGGTTTTATGTAAAGTGTTGCATAACACAAACAGGTGTAACGTGGCTATCGCTGACCGAACACGGTATCATGTTCACTGGAGTTCTATGGGAAAGTTCTGGATGGCTTACTGGGTGGGAAAGTCATTTTATGGAATGGGGAGGAATATGATTTCAGAACATTCTAGACCCCCCCCCCCCCCCTTCCCCGATGTTATCACAAATCAATACCTAGAGGAGGTCAGAGGTCAGCCAGATGTGCTGACAGGAAGCTCCTGCAGCTGTTCTCCTGCCCCAGATCACTCTCCTATTACAATGCATTCAGCTGCTTGGAGCTCTGTCCACCTGGTGGATGAGCCATGATTACAAACAGACGTTTTCCTGGTAGTACGGATCGTGAGGAAATGTCGTTATGGTTATGGTGGAAGGGGGGGTGGTGTTCAGTCAGTCATAGGTGTGGTCATCTATCAGGCATGCTGAGATCAGGTACAGTATGGAGCTGTCTGAAGAGGCAGGAATCAAAGGCACATAGAAACAGAGAAAATGTAAGGATCTCTGCAAAGGATGTCAGTACTGTCACTTTGAGATGGAAACATTTACCATGAATAAGATCTGAACCTATGATTGTTGGATGATTGGCCATATTATATCTTTTATGTTTTGCCAGTGTCTTGGTTCCTTTGGTCATTGGGTCTATTTGGAGAAGCTGTGTTTAGACCGGATTGAAATCCACCCCCTTTTGGGTTCCATAGTTTGTTCCATGTGCACTGTTTGGATGCGGATCAATATTCATTTGTTCATGCACATTGCATATTTTTGTGTTTTGAGGTTCTAGTGGGGAAAAAATAATTTTTCAGTTGTCAGTTTTATTTTTTTTTTTTACTGGACTGATCTCTTGATTGAGAAACAAACAGCATGGTAAGTCTCCAGCATACGGAGTCCATTAGGAGTTAATTCATAATTTGGATGTTAGCTGCTTGATGCTGATGGGCAAATAATGCCTGGATTCTGCTCTTGTTAACTTTCCTCGTTTGTGACAAAAGAGAGCAACATGTACCTGTAGTTGTAACATATAGCTGATTTGTTTGTTTGTGCTCTGCAGGCTACAGTTGAATTATCCTGGTCTGTAACAAACACAAGTGTAAGTAATGTGTGTGAGTGTGTGTATGTGTGCGGGTGTTTAATTGTACAGTGTTAGATTTTGTTTTAGTTTACTCTGACATTGTACCACTTTGATTATTCTTAGATGTTTACCCAAAAAGACTAACGGATAATAGCCCCAAAAGTTGGTCTGTATGCTTTATAAATGCTCCCGAAGTACAAATAGTACAAACTCTGCTGACTGTAACCTAATTCAAGATCATCGATATAGCAAACTTCCCCCTTTCGTTCATTCCCACTGTGGAGAAAGCATGCTTGTAACCTCTTGTATTCTGCCCGTGAGTGTAAGGAGCACCGAAGCTGGATGCAGCTTCACCCTTGAGCCAGATTATGTCGGTACCGTGGTCTAGCCACGCAAAGTAGATGGCACCGCAACGCAGATCCTCTTAGCAAGCTCGTGATTCTCCCTTCGTCCCATACCTTAACCACCCTTGTGTGATTCTCCCTATGTCCCATACTCTAACCACCCTTGTGTGATTCTCCCTATGTCCCATACCCTAACCACCCTTGTGTGATTCTCCCTATGTCCCATACCCTAACCGCCATCGCGTCATTCTCCATATGTCTTGTACCTTAACCGCCCTCACGTGATTCTCCATATGTCTCATACTGTACCTTAACCGCCCTCGTGTGATTCTCCTCGTGTCCTGTACATAAAGCACCCTTGTTCTCTACGAACCTTTGACTCATGGGCCAGCAGGTTCCTTCGTCTGTTTTCTTTGGTTTTAGTCCACATTCTCTGTCAGGATGTTTATCTGTTAAAATGCTCCGATATGTGGAAGCGGCCACTTTTAACCAGATGAGGCAACCTTGCGCTGAGCTGAGCACCAAGGCAGATGGCCCGAAAAAGAGAGTAAGAAGTGTGTCATTGAACCTGTCCCATTGCCTGGGTCATAGGTCTTTGCAGATGTGACCCAATGTGTGGTTATCCCCACCACATGCAGGGGGTCCGATGAGACCAGAATCTCCCGAAATCCTGGATGGAGTTCCGTAGAACAAAGACTTCGAAATCGAGCTTCTGGGTTGTTCCCTGGTGTACTATTAGAGACTTGAATAAAGTATTCAAATCCGTACAGTAACATCTCTGTTCTGAAAATCCACAAGGCTTCAGATCGTTGCCGGTGCTCAGGTAGATATTGCATCAGATTATGTTAGCTGTGTAAATCTGAGTGATGAGCGGTAGCTTGAAGTATGTTCTCCTGGAGGATCAGCGATACTCCAAACGACATCTGCATGGCGATGGGGCACCGCTACCCAAAAGCCGAGATCGGTGAATTTGTGAGATTCCACTCCAAAGTGGGTGACTCCCGACTCTGCTTCAGAGACAAAGGGTTATGCCAAGTTCATGGCACTGCTAATCTTAGAACATTTATTGAGAGATGGAAATAATCCTTAATATATTGGTAAACTTTATGGCTGGTATCTACAGAGAGGGGATTAAGCCAGCACCCTGCAGTGATTCAACCCAGAAACTATGTTGTATATTTGCAGATCGGCTGCAATGTGGGTGTCTGTATCCTGAGCTTGAGTTTTGTTGATTAAATCATGTACATTCAGATTATAGAACCTGGCAGGATTTATGTACATGAAGTATTTATGTACCTCCCAAAATACCTCTCAAACAAAGGCTCATGATTTGCTTTGGGTGGCTTTGGTATATTTAGGAGAGACCCCCATGTGTCTGCTTGAGTGTCTTGCAGCTGCTTCCGCCAAGATTTGGTCTTTCAGTGTGTATGAACAAGTGCCAGTGAGTAACACGCATGTTCTCCAGCTTGACTCTTCATAGGGCCTTCGTAGCTCACAGGAAGTGCTGATCTCACTCTAGGGAGTACCTCGTAGCTCACAGGAAGTGCTGACCTCACTCTAGGGAGTACCACGTAGCTCACAGGAAGTGCTGACCTCACTCTAGGGAGTACCTCGTAGCTCACAGGAAGTGCTGATCTCCCTCCAGGGAGTACCTCGTAGCTCACAGGAAGTGCTGATCTCCCTCCAGGGAGTACCTCATAGCTCACAGGAAGTGCTGACCTCACTCTAGGGAGTACCTCATAGCTCACAGGAAGTGCTGATCTCCCTCCAGGGAGTACCTCGTAGCTCACAGGAAGTGCTGACCTCCCTCCAGGTGTACCTTGTAGCTCTCAAGTAAAGCTGACCTTTTTCTGGGGAGCACCTCATAGCTCACGGGTAGTGCTGACCTCTACAGGGAGCACTTCATACCTCACAGGAAGTACTGTCCTCCCTCCAGGGAACACTTCATACACAAGCCTGAACATGATGCATGTTTATCACGTGGCAGTAAACAAACGTAAACAAACTATAAACTAAAAAAACAATCCCCTGTCTTTTGTTGGTGTTTCGGATCATCTCAGTTTTACAGCATATAGAAGAGCCCCTCCTCTCTGTTGCTCTGCTCAATGCCCTCAAGGGAGCTCCTGGGGTGTAGGCAGTGTGGTGGATGTGCTCTATCCAGGCAGGGTTGACATGCATGCCCATCGGCATGTCCTCAGGATGGCATGGGAGTGACTGCGGGATCCCGGCATATGTGCGCCTGGGCGAACGTGGGCTGCTGTGGTGTTGTTGGGGACCCCCTCTGATCATGGAACATAATAGCTTTCGTGTACTGTGGGGCTTGGGGGGTTGGGATAGGTGTCTCATCTCCTGCCTGCTGGAATGGTACTGTTGGTCCCATCAGAGTGCTTCTCCTTCCCTCGCTACCTGTCTCTCTCTTGCTCTCTTTTTCTTTCTCTCTCTCCCCCTGCTCCCCACTCCCTCGTTCAGCAGCTGGTTGTGGGAACAGACTGTGCTGAGAGTTTGCCATTGGAGACTGGAGGATCTCTCTCTCTCTCTCTCTCTCTCTCTCTCTCTGCTCTGTTCACATCTGCAGACTCATGGGGCCCAGGGGCTGACGACAGCAGCCCCCCGCTCCCTCTCTTACTCACGCACACATACCTCTCTCTCATCTGTCTCTCTCACTTCCACACACCTCCCTCCCTCTCTCCTCCCTCCCTCCCTCCCTCCCTCGCTCTGTGCCGCTCATGTTCCTGGCATTCGGCTGAGGAGTCTGCAGAGGCTGGCAGTTCACTGTGGAATGAGTCGGAGACGCTGACGGATCCAGCCTTGGGATTCTGCTCTCAGTCGGTGGAGCCTCCACACACTTCGGTCGCGAAATAAATGCTCCTTCTACGCTGCCGGTCTCTCTCCCGGAGCCTCCCTGCCCTCCCTGCTGCGACTCGGTGGATGTAGGGGCCACACAGGAGTGCCTCTGGCATCCTCTCCTCCTTCACTTCTTTTTTTGGAATTCAACTTGCAGTGTACGACAAACGCTGGATCTTTGAGCTCCGGGAACAGATTTAGGGGAATTTTTGGTCAACACCACCACTTCTCTTATTTGCCCCCCCCTCCCGGGGGTGCGGGTCTTTAACCCCCCCGCCCCCAATCAGCCCTCTGGACCCCTCGGAAGGATGACGGAGGTGCTGGTGTCTGACTGCAGCCTGAGCTCGGTGTGTGAGTGCCTGGATCGCTGCTGCGTAGAGACTGGCCTGGATGACCCCCCCAGCAAGCGGCCCCCCAACACCGGGGCCAAGCTGTGGGGCCGCGTGCGCAGCAAGCTCCTCCGGCAGAAGGTCCGCCCGCCGTCGCCGCCGCCACTACCAGCAGGGGGAGCCAGAGGGAGTGCAAATAGGAAGCTAGCATGTGTGTCGGAAGCCGGCTTGATGGGGGGGCTGGGGGGCATTCCAGCCTGTCACATCACCCTGGCGTGTGATGTTAGAGGAAGGTGCTATCTCCAAATCTGTGTAAACTGGGGCTTCCTTACAGAAGCATGGGGGAGGGTTGCCCTGTTACCGTGGGGATCTCTTAGCAAACACTCTGCTCCCCCAAGCCCCGCCTTGGGGGACCTCAGGGCTGAGTCACCAATTGCTGACGCTCTTTTCCCGTCTGACGCACGCTGATGGAATCAGCCCATGCATGGCTTGTCGGGGGACATCATTCACCACTGTGATTCCCGATTTTGCCAGAACGTTCTAGGCTAATGGCAGCAATTAGTGCCACTTGCAAGCATCTGAGCCCTGTTTCATGGGCGGGGAGTTAGTTCTTATGACCTTCGCTTGACCCACGAGCGTGGGGCAGGCAGACGGCATGCTGATGTGCTCGTCTGGAGCCGTGGGGGGTGCACAGCTCGTCTGGCATCAGCAGTAACTTGACACCTAAGAATGGGAGCAACAGAGAGGGGCCCTGGGTCCTTCACATGGGTGCTGCTTCTTTAGTCACTGAATGACGTGGCACAGTGTACCAGCACAAGGCCTCTGAGCAACACTTAATCCAGTCGCTGAATTCATCCAGCCTGTTGCTTCCATGGCCGCTAAATCAGGCTTCTGTGGGAGGAATGGAATTGACACACTGAAGCTGAGGCTCTGTGGGAAACAGGCCAACCTCTGGATCTACAGGAGCTGCATGACCAAGCAGTGAAGACCTCTCTTTCTTCAGTCTGCCCTGTTGTTTAATACCAGGGCTCTGAGCACATGCGTGATATACATACATACATAGAGATGACTGAAGAGCATTGACTTGCTGGTTATGAATGATTCTGCATCTCCGGAGGCAGCTATATTAAACTCTGAATTGTATGTGTGGATGTTTACTGTGGAGGTGTGTTCGGGAGACCCAGCCCTGTGCTAATTACAGAAAAAAGTGAACGTAGTGCCGCTCACTGCCGCCCTTCTTCTAATTACTACTACTAGTACACAGTGAGTTTTAGTGTCCCACTATGGCACATTCAGTGTTTGGCATACGTGTGTCATGCTGCAGTGGGGGCATGCTGAGGCTGATGCTGTGCTGTGCCTTTGGTGTGGAGGAACTTTGTGCTGGGGAGGGTGAGACGCATGTTACATATGGACACCATGTATGGCTCAATGCTCATGCCATAGCACAGAATAAACAAGCTCTAGGGCCAGTTAGCATCAGGGAATTGTGGGGGGCAGGTTCTGTGCCAACCACGGATGATTTTCCCTCATTAAAGCTGTGGGTTGGCACCACCCCTTAAGGTCAGGGCTTCCAGTTTGCTGACTTACACAGCAGGTGGCTTTCATTTGCTGGGGGGTTTCCCTTGTGAATTTTCACTTGTGGAGTTCTAGGAATTTGAATGACATCATGGACAGCATGTTCTGTCTATCATCATCAAATATGCTGGTAGTCTATGCCTGGTCTCTGAGTGGTCTCTGTGCAGTTTGTGCGTGGTCTTTGTATGGTCTCTGACTGATCTCTATATGACCTGTACGTGGTCTCTGTGCAGTTTGTGCGTGGTCTTTGTATGGTCTCTGACTGATCTCTATATGACCTGTATGTGGTCTCTGTATGGTGTATGAGTGGTCTCTGTGCATTTTGTGCGTGGTCTTTGTATGGTCTCTGACTGATCTCTATATGACCTGTATGTGGTCTCTGTATGGTGTATGAGTGG
>JABFEB020000104.1:15218955-15236640 GCA_019775895.2 Stomatorhinus ivindoensis | reverse complement strand
GTGAACGCGCACAAACTCCAATGCAGTTAACACCGATTTAACAAATCAACTTCTTAACAGGCGTAGTAGTACTGATTTTGTCAGCCTCGCGTTCGCAAATTACCATCGGGTTAAGTCTGATTTGGTTAAACCCCCTTCGTAGTACAGGCCACTGGTCTATATAATATGAGCAATAACATTGAATGTAGTAGTTTCAAGTTTCATAGAACACTGAGAAATTCTTATTCCACAGTGGTAGGAAAGGGGATGGGTGCATGGGGGACAGGAGAAAGATCAGTGCAATCCAAGACAAGACAGTGCAATAAGAATGAGTGAACAGTAAGCAATGAAGATGTGTGGTGGAAATATGGATGCAAAGTGGCAACAGAATAGTAAAACAAATATCAATAAAGCACAAAGTGGAATATAGCAGAGGTAGAAATTTCAAGTCCAGAAAGTAAAAATCCAGACCATGATTTTGTTCCAACCAACTAGTTGATTACACTGTGGTAAACTGGTTGGTTGGAGAAAAATTTAGATCTGGATTTGTTCTTTCTGGAGCTATGCTGGGGCAGGTCACCAGTGACCTGATGGCTTTGGGAACAAAATTGTCTCTAAAACCAGTTATGATACATCAGTAGTGCTTTCCAGAGGACAGGTGTGTGGAGAAGGAGTAAGATGGGTGGCTAACATCCCTGATGATGGACTCGGCCCTATTCAGACAGAGGGATCATGTAGTTGGTATAATACTGCGCTAAAATATGGCCAAAATAAACATAAAATTACAGCAGTTAGGTTACGTTCGGCCATAAAAATGTCAGCTATGACGCAGTAAGTAAACTACACATCCCAGAATGCCACACGGACACTGCAGTCCGAGCCGTGCCTCGCGCGCACCATCTGGCGGAATAGCGCGAGTCAGAGCAATTTCTCCACCGCACATCGGCGACAGCGAAGAGGTGAGGTGGGGGGCGGCTGCTTGCTTAATACCTGGACTTTCAGTTGTTTATTAAATTACGCCTTGTGTTGACTGTGGATGGGGTGATTTCTTCAGGTTAAGCCGACTGTTAGCTCGTCATACCCGTACTGTGCCGTGTTAGCCGATAGCTAAGTTTAGTTCGGCTCGTGACGGCTGCAGTGTAGTTCGATGTTGATAAATATGTCGCGTTTTTTTATGAACACCAACTTCATATGCATAAGTGAACATGACAGCAGGCATAGTATTTATTACATTTTCACTAAAAGTACATCAGTTACGAGTTCTGCTCACCGGATGTCCAGCCACTCACATTTTGTGAAAATACTGCAGTGTGGGTCTCCTTAATTCTCATGTCATCACATCGATAGAAGTGGGGCATCCCTGCTGTAATCTGCCAGACACTCGTTCTTTCTCGGAATGTACGCTGCTGCTGGGGTCTAAATTTTACGCCTCAGCTACTGAGCATGCTCTTTTTTCCAAGTTGAGAGGATGACAGTATGTGCGCATTTGGCGGGGGTTATGCATAAAAGCAGACTTGTGGAGTTTGCGGATGGTCGGACGTCCCTCATGGAAAATTAACAGCGGCGTGTAAAGAAGGATCAGGGCTATGCTGCCGGTGCACTCTGTCATAATGTGCCTACTTTACTGGGATCCGATGGACGATGTGCTTTTCCCACATGGCCAATTATGGGGTGCAGTGCGGGCGAGGTAATGTGGTACATTTGAGCGATTTTTTCCATCTCTTGCAGCCTGACCTGTTTTCTCGTGTCATTTTTTTATTGTGCTGTATGTGTACAACCGGTGTTGGTGCGCTGTCAGATGGGTGTGATTCCTCAGTTTTAATCCACAGCTGACTAGTTCCACAATAACTATTTAAATATTTTTACCATTTTAAATCAAAATTTTAATATTTTATATGGTAAACGAACAGCCTGGTGTGTTTTGATTGTTGTGAGAAAATTGCCATGCCCTTATTGCAATTTTGTAAGATATTTAATTAAGATTTCCTTTAAACGTTGTTTAAAAGTTTGTTTGTTTGCTTGATGTTTAATTGGAGCAAAACATTATTGTTGTAAAACTGCTAGTGCTGTTAAATTTTGGCTCTTTGAACATATTTCCCTTTCCTTCAGTATTAACTGCATTTATGCACAATTAAAACGCTTTCCTTATAGTAACTGCATAAACTACATTTACTTTTTTGTAGGCGTTGGAGGTCAAAATGAAACAACTTAATAACTGAGCAAACAATAAATAATGTACTAAGAATGGTTTGACTTTTAGATTAAATAAAATTCTAATTCTAAGTTTTACTCTATCTATTCTAATTACAAGCTACTACTGCTAATTATCCTGATGCTCATGAGATTTTAAATTAAGTCTACAAGAAATGTATATTATTTAGTCATTAACAAAAATAGTGGGGAAATTATTCTTTAACAGTAGACCTTACTTTGGTTTTCATGAACAAAAGCTGTAAGGCAAAAATCTCTCTCTTCCAAGTTAAGTAAAAGCTTTTGTGGGTGACTGCAGTCTGATTTTCTCATAATTTGTCATCCAAGAAATGGAAATACCAAGCGTTTGTCACTGGCACAAGGTGCTGAATTCCCTTTGCAGAACGTGGCATTTTACAACGAGGACGTGTTACCAGGGACTGACTTTCAGAGGCTTTCAGTCACATTGGTTGTGTTATGTAAACAAAAACCTGGCCTTATAATCTATCAGCAGTTCAGTTGTAAAATCTAATCTACCATCTCCCCTAGTACCAACTTAATGTATGCAAAGAGATAAAAGCATTGTAGTTATGCAATTAAGAATCCATTAGCTGCTTATATGAAATCGTCTTTGTTTTGTAATAATTGGCACTCAAAACAAGCATCTGAGTGTTTACCTTTCACTTGTGTTTGTTGTACGATTGTCTGACACATAGTGACCTCCTGCCGTATGTCTTATAAGCACTGGCTTATACATTACGCTTTCTAGTCTCGTCTCCTACTGCTGAGCTAAATTTAAAGCCAAATGCTGAGGAAATAGGTCCCTATAAATAGCCAGCAAGGGGACGAGTCATGGTGGGGGAGGGGGTGTGTAGGAGTGGAAGATATCTCTGTGACACAGGCAAGTGCTTGCCTGCCTGCCCATAGCACACTGTCCCCTACAGACTGGATGTAAAGCTTCATCCACAGTGTGCTCTGCAGAATTTAGGATATTATCCATAATGGTAAAGGCACAGGAATGTGAATGTCTAATGGTTGCAAAGTTTGGCTATTATGTAATATAAATTGAATCAATATGCGTAGCACCACATTATCTGCTTGTTCATTGTGTTTGAGAGTATTGATTTATGAAGCTGAATGAGAATTGTAGGTAAGGACCTCATTTTTTACCTGTGGTTTCAGAACCCAGGTGCCCAGAGTAATATTACTCTAGGGCTTCCTTTTCCATTGATATGCAAAATGAATATGTGTGTGTGTGTGTGTATGTATGTGGAGTGCGTCTGTGAAAGGGATGGACTTAGATGAAGAAATCCTGGGTGATTCTACGCGATTCCCCACATGACGATGCTTGACGTAGAGAACTAGCATAAAAGAGTGGTGTTACCTTTCCCCAGATGTATCTGGAGTGTGTTCTCCACCCAACCCCAGTGAGGCATCACTGGAATTCATTTCACTGCAGACTGCTACGTGTCCGTGTTCCCTGCATCACCACGGCATTCCTATCTGCATAGCATTTAATCTTGGCTTTTTAGCCTGTGTCTGATAAATATGTAATGAAGAGCGTGATTTTACTGTTTTAATAACCTGGTTTGTAATTAAATGACAAATTAAGAAATAGCCTTGGTACTAAGGGACAAACATTATAGTTTTGTCGGTTGCAGTGGGTTAGTGTTCCACAGAGATGAGTGATATTTGATAGGTGTGTGTTTTTATTTGCAAACTTTTATACCAGGATGGTAAAACAGCTCATTATGGCCAAAATGCTTGCCACACACCTAGTGCAGGACAGGTTTCCAGTTAGTTATTCGGGGCATGATTACTGTATGTGTCTCATCTGAGAGAATAATTCAAGGAATTCTAACCATGGCAACCCGGGATATTACCTTATTCTGTCTAGTAATTGCCACCACGTCTTTATAGTACTTACCGAATCAGGACTTTGGTTTAAACACCTCATTCAGAAAAAAACACCATGTGATTAACGCGAGTGTGGCCACACTGTTGGGCTCTATATGTGTGACTGAGAGTGTTGTGTGAGCCAGAAAGAATGCAGGTTAGTAAGGAGAGCATCAGGTTGGAGATGTGGGATACTTGATGCGCCACAACTGATACCAAAGCCCTTTGGGACATATGCTACCTTGTAATGGAGATGACATCAGTACAACAGAAATGCAAGCAGCATGCAATTCAGGAAGCACAGCAGGTGAGCTACTGTGTATACTGTGAATCCCACAGAGAGCCACGATCTTCTACTTGTTGCTCACAGTGGAGCAGAAACCCCATAATTGCTAAGGCCCTGTGCTAGCCAAGAGCATTATAGAGCAGGCAGTCGTTGAGCCAAGGTGTCACACCTTATTCTATGTTCTAGCAATTTGGAAAAAGTCAGAACACAACTTTATTCTCTTTGCTTGGTTGAGATTTGGTTACTCTCAGAATAGTCTTTTTTTAGTAATTCTGTGCCAAGATCCAGTGTGTAGTGGAATGTTCAGGAGTAGGTCCTGTTTGGTTTGACCTACCTTGGCCATCCATCATTCTGTGTCTCTACATGAATCTTTCACATGCTTCTCAGTGGCAGTGTTGTTACAGAGCTCACACAACATGAGTGAGTCTGCTTCCCTTATGCCTGTTGGTTCCCATTACCTGGAAACAATAGTAATTGGCTTTGTAGATAACTCATCTTATATGTCTTTGTATGCCGTACTGGTTATAGAGGTGTGCTGTATGGTGCTATATTGTTATCAGGAAATTTACTGTAAACTTTGAAATTAAGTGATTTAGAGTTTGTCTTACATGGGTGACATTTGCTTTCTTGGGTGCAGCACAAAACAGTCATTGTATACTCTGTTAAAACTGATGAGGATCTGATTATACAGAGTGGCTAAATTTTAAGAGATAACTGAGTGTAATACGGCAGTGTCTACAAGAGTAGCAGACAAACACCTGTCCTCAATGTAAACAAGCATAGAAGGGAATTTGCAATGGAATATGTATGGAAGCCCTGTTTTTGTATACCCAGCATGCAATTGGAAAGTCACATGGTGTACTAGAGAAAGCTTGCAAAATACAGTTTGCTAAATTGTCTGCTGTTATCTCAATGACTTCAGCTGCTTGAGTTGAAATTAATTGCACTGTGTGGCAAGAGAAGCGTTAGGTACTTTCAAACAGGCAAACACTGACATTAAACATTAGACATTATTTTATGATGTTTGAATATAGAATATTAAAATTTCCCTCTAAGCAGTTATCATAAATGAAAAAGGTTGCAATTAAAGGCTTTCACACAACAATCGGTCATAATGTCGTTTGTATGTGTCACACAATAATTCTGCTTCTATTAAGAAAAACAAGTTTAAGGATTCCTTTAAAAGAACCACCTGGGTTTGGTAAATATGCCAGTAACTGTTTGTTCATAACCAATCAAGAATCATTCAGCTGTGACAGTTCTCTTTTCCACCTGCCAAATGTAGAACCAACACCCATGAACTTCAAATAACCGTTGTGAGAGCACCTGAGTCCAGTATCCACAAAGGGAAGTATGTTTTTACAGCTCTGTGAGTTCAACTAGAAAGAACATTGTGCACTTCAATTCCATATGGCCTTCTGGGGCATCAGTTGGGAGTAACAAGTAACATGTAGAACCTGGTTTGTTCCTTTGGAAGTCAGGTAACATCAGATGTGAGCAGCTTATCTTTAGATATCACATGGCTTGCCGTGTTCACAAGAAAAAGTATCCACTTCCGTTTGACTTTGGGAAGGCGGGTAATGTTATTCAGATAAACTTTTTATCTAGTAACAGGAAATCAAGCCTCTTGAGAATGTTTCTGAAGAAGGGCTGTCAGGAGACTGAAAAGAAAACCACAACGAATGTACAGAACCAAGGCATTTCACATCAGCATATCACAGAGATGTATGGTTTCTGTGACATTCCTAATAAAACCGGGTGTTCTTATCTTAAAGGAAATGATCTCTGTCATCAGTGGTTAGCCTGTATCAGGAAGTGCAAAGTCTTCTACACATTGATCTGAAAGTGCTGATCACAGTTGAGTGGCTTCAAAGCACTTCTCTCCCTGCAGGCTGTTTAATACGCTCAAATGGAGTTGGGTTCATTCTTTTATGAAGTTCCACTGAAAATTTTACTTCTCTAAAGCTGTGTTTTTTATTTCTTTGGTGAAACACCAAATGTATCATTTAGAGCTTACTGAAAAGTTTTATAGCTTTTTAAAATTTCCATCTGTCCATCGTCCAACTCCTTCTCCAGTACTCTGGAGCCTATCCTAAGGACCTCAGGGCACAAGGCAGAGGTGGCAGCAGTAGCACCCGTTGCACCACCTCATTTCTGACATATTACTGTCTGAAAATTGCTACTATAGAAATGGACATCATGGAAATTAAGCTACTCAGTCAAATGAGAAAATCAGTTGTTATGATGATGTGATGAGTTTGGGAGAAGATAAAATTGCTTGGAAAACATATTTCAAACTGTCCTAAGATAACTTACAGTGGAAACTGCAAAATATCTCAGAGCCAGCTGGGCCTGTGAGATGGTTTTTCACAAGGAATCTGAGAAATTTGAATCAAAGCATTAGGTTTATTGAACAAATTGTGGTGCCAAAGGAAAAGATGGAAAATAGAGAAAAATGTGGGAAATGGGTTGTGTGTCTAAGCAGGTTAAGCCCTTTGTGCCTGTGAAAAGAGGGTTATTGATTCAAATCCATTGTTCAGCAGAGTAACCACATCTCCACTGGACCCTTCAGCAAGGCTCTTAGCCACGAAAAATGCTCTCGGGATCCTGGGTAAATAGCTGAACCTGTGCTTGGACCCCAAGCTTCGCTCTCACCTCCAAATGTGTATGCATGTTTTAAAAAAGAGAGCAAGATGGGATATGCCAAACAAAAATTAAATAACACATTCCATTAAAAAGCTTTGTTTCATAATGCTTATTTCTGTGGGTGGCCATTGCGCCAGCTGAAGTCTGCACCTTGTAAGCTCTATGCTTTGTCTCGGGTGTATCTTGGCGTGTGATTTTTTTTGCACCCACTTAACTCTCCTTTTTGTTGTCCCCCAGTTTCTGACGTTTCTGGGTGTCAGAGGACCTCTTTGTGCTCCTGAAATCTCTTGCTCTTCACCATTGCTTCTTCATAAACTAGTCACTTAGCTGGTGTAAGGCTTCACAGATATCTCACTTGATACATGGGTTTTGGTAATTCATAGTAAAAACACACAAACAGGGCATAAGTCAGCGTAAATGTGAGGACTTCATATAAATGAAACATACAAATAAAGTGAAATTCCCAGGGTCACATCCTTCCCTGATTTCTAAATACACTTTCCAGTTGTGGTATCAGCCTGTCTTGATGTTTAATCAAGATGATTCTGATCAGTGCATAATAAAGTATCAGATATAGAATCAGATTTAAATTTAAACGTCGGCCTCGTTCAAGGTATCCATTTTGCATTGTCAATGTTGTCTCTCATTCCTTGGTCTTTCCTGAAATCAGCTTGTAGACCTGAAAATTATCCTCCTATTTTAGCCTTTAACGTACATTTAATGATCTTTCACATAGTCTTACTGGTATGTGGTATGAGGGAAACTGTCAGGCCTACTTCATTTGGTAATGCAATATAAATAAAATACAGTATAAATCAATATCTTGCAATGTATAGGTTATTGAGTTGTTTTCCAAATTTGGCATATTTTGTCCAATACTTTTATTGATTTTTTCCAGTTACTTGTAGTAATCTGTTTCTCCTGGGACTATGGCCTTCCCTTTCAGCAGTGACCCCCAGGCTAATCTAAGCTTCTCGTACATTAGTGAAGGTGTCTAGCCTCTTTAGATTTACCTTGATTATTGTGTGCTTGGTATTCCTATGTATGCCCTCCATGTTTTCATGATCTTTGTTCTGCCAGTAGTTTTGTCTTTCAGCACAGCCACTCAAATTACAGAACTTCTTATTAATCTTGGGACTACATGACTAGTTTCATCTTCTGTTTATTATTTTGTTCCTTCGTCTTAGTTTTCTTTAATTCATAATTTATACTTATAAGAGATTGCTGTCTTTTCTGATATTCGATTTCTCTTCTGTCAACTGTCTCCACTGTATCTTCTGTCATAAACTTAAATTGTTTTGATCTAGGTCTTGGTCTTTTTTTGGACTTCTCTTGAATGACATCTTTAAACTCAGTTCCACAATTCTGCTGGTTCTCTACCAAATAGCTCCAAAAGTATACACGGTAAACATCACATGACCAAAAAGATTATGTGTCCATCCTCAATCATATGACAATTCTACTTATCCTCCTAAGAAATAAATTAGCCAGAATAAAACGGTCACATTGGGGGCCCCGCCTTCCTCCACAAATACCATCTTTTTCCCTCTACAATGAACCTGTCAGTTGTCCTTATGTTCCCCTCTTTCATGATGATTAGAATTAATCTCCTTCCTAACGATTGTTGTGGCGGGTTGAAGTGCATGGTTTGCCTCAGGCATGAAGTAAACGTGATAGCAAACCTCTCTGTGAATGTTGACTTTAAGCCACGCCTTGCTTACTTTGTCTAGATAATGTTTTTTTTTGGCATGCTTTGAACTGCTTCAGTGCTCAGGGAATGCCAACAGTGTCTATCAATCTTCCTCTCGAAAATAGTCCACCTAGTTCTTCGCTCCTGGTTCCATGCATGCATGTTTTGGGCTGTGATAATGTGTCAGTTATACTTTCCCTTGAAGAAGGTGTGGTCTTGGTTGTGTTTTCGAATGAGGGTGTGGCTACATGGTTGTGTGGGTGGGGCTTTACAGTCTGACTGGCCTTATGGCTTATCATAGATATGTTTTTGGATCCATGCCTGTGCTGTAAATATGATAATCAATAACATATTATTACTGTTTGTTGCTGAGTATAATGTATAAGCAGTACATATGTTAATTTTAATAAACTTTTTAAACAATGCTAGTAATGAGCAAAAATGCTGTTGTAGTACTATTAATCCACCCCTCCATCTGGCTACCTTCCAGTTGTTGTTGGATTAGCCTGGAGTTTATCTCAGGAAGCACAGGGCACAAAGACAAGGCCTGGATTGGATTCCAGTCTATCACAGGCACGCTGCTATTTATTGAGTGACAGTTGCTTGGAAACTTGCTGCTTATCCTTCTAATTTTTGTGTGGGGATCATGAGTTTCAGTTTGTGGAGTTTTCTGTGCAGGATCTGTCACTAGTGGTGAGTGTTCCTATCCCTTCACTGCCATTTCATGCCGTTTTCTTCACTCAGCAATGTGAACATGGCAGATTTCTATGGTCACATTGGGGTCACATTCTCTCTTTTTGGGAGGCATTTGTTTAACATCTAGCCTGAGGAAGGTTCCATAGCAGATTGAATCCAGTATGAAAAATGGTTCCCAGCTGACCCATACAGGAAGTGGAAATTGAAAGCGACATTGGCGCAGGGCTGCAGAGCTACTGCGACAGGAGCATGTGGGAGAATATGTGGCCCCACAGGGACCCCTGCGTAGCTGATTGCTTCTTTTCCGGTGGGAAAGCCTAAGCGCTGAGAGCAGAAAAGGAGGAGAGCTCCAAGGTCCAGTGTTTGTGAAGAACTTCCATATGACTCAGACCAAGAATGACTCACTGTACCTTTTCAGTATCTTGTTTGTGTGACTTCTTTCTGGGTGGGGAAGCACCATTTTTGCTACTTTGAGAACGACTGGAATAATTCGTAATGCTTTGCCTGGCAGTGATACACACATTGGTTAGATGGATAGATAGACAGTTTATTAATCCCAAAGGAAATTGCTGATTTACAGTAGCACAGCACGCACACATTTAGACTATACACACTCTGTAAGACATTACACATTGATAGACACTAACGACAAATAATAAATAGAAAAAGTGTAAAGAATGTCCAAGAAAGTATGATATTCAATAAGTAAATCATAAATGAATTAAAGTTTTGGTGGATGTGCCTAAGCGATTAATGGAAGGAAGCTTTAGTTCTAAACCGCAAATAGTTAAGGTCTGTATTTTAGCCTTGTGGTTAAAACTCGAACAGTGTGGTGTTTACTTTCCGGAAGTGCCCTGTACCCAGCCCCTAACCCTATCGACTTGGCCCATTGAAGCCTGGCATTTTGTTGGGCACTCTCTACACCAATTAGAAAATCTGTTCAAATATGGAGTTGGTACTTTATGGCCTGTGTGGAGGGTGTTTTTGGGGATTAAAGGGAACATAATGTTAAAGTACGACAAAAATAAAATATCCATAATATGATTTCTTTCAGGGTAGCCAGTGTTTGGCTTACTCCTAGCTGTGATATCACTGTCGATTATGTTCTACTTATAAAAGAAAACTTTTAGAAAGTTTTTAGCGACGTGTGATCATGATTGACTCACACTTCCTTTTCTCTTTAAGGGCAAAGTACATTTTTCCAGAATGAGGAAATTTCCAGTAGTTTGCTTTTCTTTGAATTGATGGGGAAATGCTGGCAGATGGTAACAGAAATGCTAGCGTATTAAAAAATAAGATCAATACTTCATGAACCATATTTGGCTCTGCATCTGAAATAAGAGGATGGCAATTCATTTATCTGACTGCTTACCTTCAGGTTTTGTGCAGCTCACCGTTTGGGCGGTGGCTCATTTGCCAGAGACAGACAGGATTCTATGACCAGAGGCAGTAATGCAAAGGCACATGTGGGCGACTATCAGTCTAAGGTGGCATGAGCCCTATAGGTGGCGTTTAAGAAGCTGAGGCAAGGTTGAATAACTCCACTGAATATGCACGGTTATAGTAGCAAGTTGGATGGACTGTCTTGCTGAGCCACACAGGATTGGAAAGCAGAGTCTGTGCGGTATGAGGGTGTGGTGGCCATCCCAGGTTTCCTTATATGGCTGACCAGAGTAAGTCAAACTTCTAATCATGCCTATATGCTTTTTGAGTGTGTCTCTCTTCTTGTTTTATATACCGTTATATATCTTAGTTTTGACCCGAGTTTCTAAAAGGGGAAGATCAGCGCTTGGTCTTCACTTCCTCTCTGTGTCTCAGCAAAGCACGCTGTCACTGACTGGGTTGTGGCTGTGGGACCTTCCTTCAGTTCATGCTCTTAGCAAACGATAGATCTCAAGTGAGCAGGCGATGTGTCAATGCAGCCATGTACCATCCGTATGTGCAGTTTAAGGGTCCAGCGAGTGAAGGCTGGAAGCAAGAAGTAGTAGAAGTAAATCCTCCTTCCTTTTTTTCCAAATGCCTTCCACCCTTCTCTCTTCCTCTTTTTTTCAGCTGTCCTTCCAAGGAGAGTCAGAACAGGGCAGTAGCTCTTGATTGGATTCGCAGTTTCCCTTTCTGGCAGGTCCTGCACACAGCACCCAGTTCTGCTTTCTGCAAAGCCGTTTTCCGGTCTAATAGGGAATTTGTGTCATGAGGACATTGAGCAATACGGTGGCAGTGGGGGTCTCTGCTTGACAGCCTGGCAGACTTATTAAATTCGTTGAATTTCAGAATAGAATAGAATGCTGCTCAGTATATAGTAGCATGTGAGGAATTAGAGAGGGGCCATTATTAAGCATGCTGGACATAGCTGGAAGGATATGATGCAGTAACAGAGCAGGTGCTTATCAGCAGAAAGGAGTCTTCAGCTTGGTCTTGATCTTCTCTTGGAGGTTTAAATTCAGTCGCACAAAGGTCCATAAAATAGTTCCAAAAGCACACAAAAACAAACTGTCTGTCCTATAAACCCCATTTCAGAACCAGACAGGCAGTAATAGATGTTTGATTAGCTTATTTAAGTAGTGGGCATCGAATAGGATTAATCTTCGCTGATCTTATCTTTGTGACTTTGTACATGGAATGAGTGAGCACATTCTGATTTGCATGTTTGCAGATTGTGGGATGTCAACGGGAGGAAGGCCAGTGAGTCATTGTGGGGGAAAAAAAGCCACTTCTTTTTTCCGTTTTCTGCTGGCCGCTGAAGCCACGGAAATAAGCTGGGTTGGGGGCAGCAGTGCTGTCTGCGCACGGCCTTCCCTCGGCCGCTTGCTGCCAGCGGACCCCAGCCCGCGTGTTCTGCTGTGTCACACGTATGCATCGTGCGAGGCCACCAGCTAGCTGGCTGGCTGCTTATGCCATGATGAAGAACAGAGGCATTTCTTCCATGCCCTGTAAAATGATGGCAGCACCCTAAGGCCGTAAGGTGGCCCTTGCTAATATTGCCTTCTGAGGTTCCATGCAAGAAGGAAGATGTCAGACTGCAGTAAGTTTGTGGAATTAGCCTTGCTTTATGGCTGTGGATTTTTAACGGGAAGCATGCATGTGTGCCTGAAGATAACTGAGAATTGCTTAAAATAACATCAGTATCTTTTATTGACAGGGTTTATTTCAGGCTTTTTCTGGTTCAAAATTAAACATTGAAAGACAATTAAAAGTAACCTTTCAAATGTCATCATGGTGAAAAATACATGCATATTCTTTTACCTAACTTTATAAGCCATGGGACCCTGTTTTTGGTATTTGTGAAGCTGATAGCCTGATTCTGCCGTTGACCCATGCAACTTTCTGCCGTGTGCATACTGACACATGAAAATGCCATGCTGACTGCTCAATTGGACTTTTAACCTTTATTTGGAATCACACACTCCTTGGAAAGGTATAATTATAAAGGGTTGCTGGGGATTGCTGGACTGTACACTATTTTGAAGATTCTTTGTGGCTAGATTTAGATTTTGTTATGATATTTTGCTTTAAAGTCAAGGTAATGCAACTTTTTGTGGAAAAGTCTGAGCGATGCCATTGTATTTTTTGCTGAAAGGAATGTGTGCAATATAATTAAGAGGCGGGGAACCCTGTTATTAAGGGGACGGCCGCTGGATGTGTCTGTTTTAAATATCCAGCCCTTTCTCTCAGTACAGAGCGCTGCATTCTACTTCTGCAGCAGGAGCTACTTAAAGAAGCCTTTTATGACCATTGAATCTCACAAAATCCCACAAAGCTCAAGCAATGTAGAGCTTCGCCTTTACCTTATACTTCTGTATATGAATATCTTTATAGAATGACATATTAGGCTGTATACAGAATTGAAAGTGAATGTTGGTCTTACTGGCTGTGAGTAACTTCCCAAATCCATCAATGGATTTTGAAAATAGCTATAGAGTGATTATAGCCAGGTGCCACTGGGACATCCATTTCACCCACACAGTACGCTGTGGTCAATGACTCAATGACACCTTCTCCTGCATATTAACTTACAGTCTAGTTTGGGATGCTTTTCCAGTGCCCAGCCCTGCAAGCTTTGTGGTGCTCAGTAGTGAACATTTCAGGCCCAGAAAGTAAAAATCCAGACCAAGTTGAGTATCTATGACTGTGACTCTTTATACTTAACTGTTTAGAGCTCTTGCCGCTTTCTTGGAGGTGGATGGCTCTCTGTTCTGGATCTCTAGGATTGTAGTTTTATAGTTATTACTGGATGGCCATTTAAGCTAAGAAATTTACTTCATTCACTGACATTCTAAGAAAAAACATTTTCAGTTGTTTTCTTAGTTTTCTGTGAGTCGTACTGCACATTTTCACTTTTTCACCCTCATGAGCTCACGGGTCAGTTGTGTGACAGCGTCGGTTCCATAGACAGGAGCAGAGAAGAAGAGCTGCACCTATGATGCTAATCTGCTTTCATCTGCTGGCATCGTCATTGTCTGAAATCGTAATTGCAGGCCTATGTGGGGGTTGTGCCCTGTGTACAGTCTATTTGTACATGCATGAAAGAAGTTCAGAAAGAGGCTGTTTCTCCTGATTCCTAAGCAGGATCGCATTACTGCTCTTGCTATAGTACTTACTGTGTTTGTTAATCAGATAACAACCTTAGGACTCTTTCTAATTGCAGATTTATCACCAGAGGCCTGGCTTGGTTGTTTTTGGTCTGTTACCAGTCAACCATTAGCTTTTCCTCCAAAATGCCTCTGCTGCTGTTCCTTATCCTGACGTGACTATAATTGAACATATCAGTGGCTTTGTAAGATCCTCCCACTCCCCTATAAACACTATTGTTGTAATTTCACAATGCGATTTGTGTGAGAATGATCACAGGGGTGGATGAGGATAAATCCACAGAGGAATCTGGGAATAATGGGGATCTTATTAAAAGGTGATTTCAGGGTGGCCTGGAAATGAGTGGATTACAGCAAATCCATCAGAATTATATCCACAGCAGAATCAAAAGACCTTGTGGTACAGTGGGACACAGCAGCGGGGCTGCTGACACCATTCGAAAGGGAAGATCATAAAATGAATCAAAGGGCCATACTTCGAAGCACCATCAGGGGGCGCTTTGTTGTAGCTCAATGTCTGTGGTGTTCACGCTTTAGTTTCGGCTGGGGCTGCCCACTTCATCCGTTGGGTCAGGACAGACTGCCAGTTAACATACACATTAGATGCTTTCGTTATCAATCATTTATATAGTACAAGCATGGCTACAGAAATTATTACATATCCCATGTCACTCTCCTTTCAGACACATGTAGCGGTGAGAGTGACGTTTGGAGACGGGGGGCAGGGTCAGCCCCTGGCACAGTTCGGGGTCAGGACCTCACTCAAGGCCCAGCAGTTGTATGATTACTCTGCCAGCCACAGGATATGAACGTGTAGTCACTTTCCTTCCTGCTGCGTGGTGCTGCCACCGTCGTTCACATCATGGTGCACACGTCCACCACCCCTGGGGAAGCACCATGAGCTGTTGCCGTGCAAGTGACACAATGCAGGCCTGAATCAGCGGGACTGCAATGCCTCAGATGCTGTTTGCTTAAGGTTCTGTTTCAGGAAGCGAGTTGCCAGGGAAGTAGCTTTTTTCTAATGTTTTGCTTCTGGGCATGGTGGCATTTTTTGGCAGGGACAGAAAGGCAGTTTGTGGTACTGTGGCCACTTGTCATCTCTGCCCAGTGAAATCCAATAGGTCAGAGCTTAAAGCAAGGATTTTCTAAATAGAGTATTCCTCCTGCAACTCTGACATTTGGCATCCCTTTGCTTCATAAAATGTTTTTGGCTTGGTTTCGCATAGTAAAATAGTAAGGAAAGTTGGTAAGCTATAAGTGAGCATTGGTGGTTCCTCTGCCTTTATATATGTACTTTGGATGTGTATTCTATGTGTATTCTATGTTATTGTTCACTGTTGTGTTATTCCTGTTTACTGTTCTTAATCCTTCTATGTTGTCTGCAGGGAGGTACCCAACCAAGTCTTTCAGTGTACTTGTGCAATTGACAATAAAGCTTTTAAATCCCTTTGTACCCTGGTTGGATGCCCCAGCTAACGTAGCATTCCCTCCTCTCTGTAAGGGCCTGAAGATTGTGGGCCTCGAGCCACCAGAGCCATGATAAAAGGGGCGGCCACCAAGGGGGGTCTGCCCAAGCCGACCATCCAGGAGAAGGGCCGACTGCCCTCCGCCAGCTCCATCATGGCAATGAAGAGCTCCAGGTCCTCTGGCACGCTGGCTGCAGACCTGCGCCTCAGCAGGGTAGGTTTTTTTAACTGGTTATTGTTAATCAAACCCGTTCACTAAAACCTGATAAGCAGGTACCCCTTATCACAGCCATTTTCCCAACCCACTCCACCCATACCTGTAACCACTTTAGTCCTTTATCCTTAGCCCTCCCGACCCTTTTCGCTGCTGAGCCAGCCCTGGCTACCCCATTATTACCCATTGTAGTGGCAGGGGTACTTTTGTTGTTTCTGGGGCACCACTCAAAAAGACACTAGAGGGCTCCCTGCACCCCCACTGTCTATATCTGTTGGGATATGATTGCTTTATGGTTGCATATAACATTGATGCTAGCTAGCAAATAGAGTCAGAAGATCATAGCTAGCTAGCTGGTTAGCAGAACATGCTGCTTCAGCATCTCCTAAATAAGGAACGTTTATTTAATATTTTCTATAGTGACAGTTTGAGGCCAACAAGGGGGCAAATGCACAGTTTAATAAGCACTGCTGCTGTGTAGGGGTTGACATCTTTAGGAACAAGATCATCTTCAGCGAAGCAGGGAGGATGTTCTTCCATCCTACTCGCAGCCTGCTAGTATTAAAAGATGAAAATGTCTAATTTCAACGGGCTATCAGCCACTCTCCTCTGAAGGCAATGAGCCAGGCCTTCAAACAGCTTCACGCGGAAGGGCCCTCGGGATTGTTTCACAAGCGTGATGTTTGAGGTGTGATGATGACTCTCGGTGTGGGCCAGCAGCTGAAGAGAGCGAGCAGCGACGATGCCCTGGCCAAGCCGGGCCTCGGGGCAGTGGCCGTTGCCTGCCGCATGAAGAAGACCGTCACCACAGGGGCCATCTGCGAGTTGGCGGATGCCCGACCCCGCAGCCTGACAGGTACAGGGGCTGTGACCAGCCAAAGCCGCCTAGTGTACGAGTGTGACCTTCTCTGAAAACACAAAATGCATAGTATCACAAAACATTGTTTAATAAAAAGGAGTGGCAATATGGTGCACTAGTTAGCACTGTTGCCTCGCACCTCTGGGACCTGGGTTCAAGTCTCCACCTTGGCTCTCAGTGTGTGTGTGTAGTTTGTGCATTCTTCCCATGTCCCAGGTTCCATGGCACACACAATTATAACTACAGCATGAAGAAAAAAAAAAATCAAGCAATTCAATACACAATCACTAGGTGGCACAGTCTATCAAACAATAACTGTCATTGTAGAGCTTGGAGTAATTTGGATTTTGTTTCATTGTGGTCTGTTTTAAACTCAGCTCCGGAACTGCAATATATGTCAGCTCTAGAATGACATGGATCTAAACTAATGCATAATCCATCTACACGTTCTGCAAGATCTATGCTGTATCTTACCGTCCTTTACAGTCATTCAACCCCTGTCACACAGGTCACAGTGTGATTTATATCCACACTCAGTCCTACAGGCATTTGAGGAGCTGTTTTACCTTTGTGCAGACCCTGTCAGTTTCTAGTTTTGAAAAGGTACTAACATTTCTCAAATAAAGAAATACTGAAATAATTTAAAATGTAAACAGCATATGTAGTTGTTTTCGCAAAGAATGTTAATAAACAAATGCAGATGCCATATTGAAACTGTATATTCAAGTGCTATATAAATTTACATGGGAGCCCCAAAGTTTCATTAGTCTATAAATAGCTTTGTCATGTTTAGGTCTTTTAGGCTGCTATCAATATTAGGGTGCACATCTTTAATGTTCCTGACAGAATTGCTGGTGACTATGTAGTACTACAGGACTGAGCGTGACTGACTTTTACTGTTCAGTCATGGGTCGGCTCAACTGAGCTTATGGAAAAACAGATGTAAAATATTCTAACGGAGGTGCCATGTGGGTGACTTCAACAAGAACATGAACAAATCTTTTTAATCACTGCAAAGTCAGTGGAAAAAGACTCCTACTACTGATGCGCTTGAATGCAACCGCATGGCCTGATGCTGTACGGGGACGGTGTGCTGTTGTACGGGGACGGTGTGCTGTTGTACGGGGACGGTGTGCTGCTGTACAGGGACGGTGTGCTTGGTCTGTCGGTGTGC
>JABFEB020000104.1:15189876-15203368 GCA_019775895.2 Stomatorhinus ivindoensis | reverse complement strand
TGGTGTGTTCCTCTGTGGTCTGGTGTGTTCCTTTGTAGACTAGAATGTTCTAGTGTGTTCCTCTATGGATTGTTGTGTTCCTTTTAGAGTAGCATGTTCTGGTGTGTTCCCCTGGAACGGTATTTGGGGATGAAATAACATATAAGCTGACATGAGATTTGCATTATACTGATGGTGCTTCCTTATTTAACAAATGCGTATAAGCCAGTTTGAGTTTTGGAACTTCACATATTAGCAGAGCTGCATTTACACTGGGGTCTGCATCAGGGTCACCAAAGGAATTCCCTTAGGAATCTTGCCTTTATGTTATTCCACACCCCCAAATGGTGCATATTTTCCTATTGAGACACACATATTACACACATTACTGTGAGACATGGAACAGGGGGGGAGGGGGTTTCTGCAAGACCGTAAGATATGACACTCTGTGGTTTTTGAAGTGTCAAACTGACTATTGCTCAGTAGTATTTGGTACATGCAAAAGTCCCTGGCCCCCTGCTGGCAGATGCATGCCATCATCCTGTATTATATCTGCTGAAGCAAGTGCAGACTCATCTGATTGCCAAATGAAGGGGCAGCTTGTGGCTCTCAGGGATCCCGGCAAGCCCATCAGCTGGGAGAACCGCTATCTCATCCCAGACAGAGAACCGAGACTGTGTCTCTGTGACACGTCCCTATCCCAGGAGTGCTCTGGGCCATTGTCAGAATGGCAAAATGACACCCTGTGTTCAGAGTGCCTGCTGATTATTCAGAAAACAAACAATGACACTTTGAGAGCACCAGCTCACGTGAGGCTTATTGGCCCAGAGCGTGGAAACTGCTAGAAAGCGTGCTTTGCAGCACCCACGCCGACAAGCCTGAAATGCCACAGCCTCTGTCAGCGCTGGGCTTCCAGTACAAAGCAGCACCATTCATGCTCCTGTCAGAATCGGCGAGAACATCCAGTATCTGCGACGGTCATTGCCTTTTTTGTGTTTGTTAGATTTCCCCGTCTCGGAGACATGCAGGTCTTTTACTGTCGGCTAGTGCTGTCTGCCTGGCGACTTAAAATCTCAGAAAAGCATGTCCATCACTCTCCAGGCTGAGTCCCTCAGCTCTTTGTCTCAATTTAGGCTGATCCAGTGTCTCTGCAATCACAAAATCAAGCAGGCGTGTCCACCTATCAGCTCCTGGCACAGCGTTAGCCACTTGCTAAGCAGATACTTGCCAAAAACAATGTACATGTGAGCCAAATAGCACATTAAAAACATACGACTCGAGTTGACTAGGCATAAGTGCAGCTAGGCTGAGCTTTCTGGTACAAGTGTAAGCAGCATAGGAGCAAGAGCTACACAATATCTTCTAAACAAAGTAAGAACCTACTATGACTATTATTCAAATCAGCAGAAAGTGTTATATTGAAAGCTTTGTAGAGATCATGGAGTTCTGTTAGGCTACTGGAGGTCCACTGGAATGGATAGGTCTTCAATAAGAAAGGTACATATTTGAATACAGGCTTGATGTTTTTTGTGTGTGAGCTTATTAACCAAATTTTGGCACCTATGGATTTGTGTGGGATATGTTATCCTTGACAAAAAAATAATTTTGGTGAAGTTGTCTTTAAGATGGTCTGGATCTCTCTTTCAGGAGTTCCGTCTGCCAAGAAGTCGGGGATTCCTGCTCCGCGTGAGATTCCTCCTACGATATCCAGAGAAAGGGTCTCCCTTCGGGACCAACTACGGACTGCCGGCTCCAAGAAGATGATCTCAAGCTCTAGCAGCTCCAGCCTCTCAGGGCTTGGCAAGAGCACCCGGACGTCTGTGAAGGCGAAAGCGGACGGCGAGGCTGGAGACAAGACCAGCGAAAAAGCCGTGCTGGAGTGCCAGGTCAAGGAGCTGCTGGCGGAGGCCAAGGCCAAGGAGTTTGAGATCAGTAAGCTGCGCACTGAGCTCCAGCGGTGCAAGGGCCATGGGACACCGGTCGGCAACACGCCCGAAGGCAGTGAGCCGGAATCGCAGCCCCTGGAGCTGCAAGTCATGGCACTGCGTGAGAAGAACGGCAAGTTCCAGCGTGAGCTAGCCATGCTGCGGGAGGAGAATCAGGCCTTGAAGGAGAAGCTCCTGGGGCAGTCGGCTGGCGTCAACAGCCCAGCCAGCCCCACCAACCACACGATCAACGGGATCTTGCAGGACGGCATTTCGCCAAAGATTTCCCCGTGCTCCAGCAGTGACATCACCAAGAGCTCCTCGTCTCCAGACTCGTCTGAGTTTGAGAAAATTCCCTCCAGGTCCGACTCCTCGTGCAGTGGGCTGGTGAAAGGCTGCAGTGATGATAGCCGGGAGCTTTCGGTGGAATGCCTGACAGAGAAGATCCAGAGGATGGAGGAGAGCCACCACAGCACAGCAGAGGAGCTACAGGCCACACTGCAGGAGCTCTCCGACCAGCAGCAGGTGGTGCAGGAGCTGACGGCTGAGAATGAACGGCTGGCAGAGGAGAAGGGGCTGCTGCAGACCTCGCTGCAGCAGCAGAGGGAGAGGGTGGAGCTCCTTACGCAGAAGAATGAGAACCTCCTAGTGCGGCTGCAGGAGCAGGCTGAGACCGACGAGACACATGCCAAGGTCTCCAGGATGGCCGAGCTGGAGCAGAGGCATGCAGAGCTGGTGGAGAGCTCGCACTTTGAGCGGGAGAAGCTGGTGGACATCCAGCAGCAACTCACAGGCAGCCTGAGGGCCTTGGAAAAGGAGCACCAGGAGGCGCAGGGGCTAGTGCGCTCCCTGAAGGAGGAGAGGGACACCCTCCAGACACGTTTGGAGAAGGGTCAGGAGGCGAGCAGTGAGATGGTGAAAGAGCTAGAGGAACAGAGGGTGAGCACTGAGGGTCTGAAGGTGGAGAATGTGAAGCTGAAGGCCCAGGTGGAGGTGGAGAGGCAGAAGGTGGTGGAGCTGAAGGCTATGCAGGAAGCTGGCGACAGCAGCGAGGTAGAGAAGCTGCTCAAAGTGGCACATTCAGAGAAGGAGCGGCTGGAGCTACGGCACTCCGAGCTGCAGCAGGAGCTCTTGCAAGCCACGGGCAACACAGAGCGTGTCCGGGGGATGTTAGCTAAGGTACATCTCCAGCAGTCGCTGCCTCTATTCCTAAACTTCCATGCTGTTTGGTGATGCTTTGGTTGGACCCTGTCTGACTTCTCTTAGGAGTCAGCCTTACTGCTCCTCCCATCCAGTCAAAGGGGTGACCTCTTCCAGTACCATCCAGGTTTGGGTACACCTTCTCCCAGTTGCTGTGGAGAAAACCAGATATCCTGCCAGGTTCTTATCCAGAGGCCTTGCTGCAGTGAGGAAATGTCTTGTTTATTGCCTGCCATCCCCTGGGTGGAAAGAGATCTGTACAATGACAGGGTAGGCCATAGCACCCCTCCCCCTCCTGCCCCTACAGGGAAATGGAAGTAATGCTGGAAGGGCATCCAAGAAAGAACCGGTTCAGGTTGATTTGCTGATCCTGTCTGCCAGCTTAGGGGTTTATAGCTCCTAAATCTTGCTGGCCCTCTGCTGGGAGACAGCATCTGACCCATTCTCCTTTGCCATGAGCTCCCTCTCCTGTAAAACATTATAACTTCACAGGGCATTATTGGTATTCTCACCCCAGAAAACGTACTGTAAGGCAGGCAAATTACCTGGGGGGGCACTTTTCAGGAGCTCTTCTCCCAAGGGGGGTGCTTCAGGTATTTTTCATGAGAGAGGAAAAATATGTCTATATTCTGTTAGTCTGTAAAAAACTAAGTCTTGGCAGATCACTTAAATTTAAAATTAGGAAGTGGATAATGATGGCTCAACTTGCGGACCAGAATTAACAATGAGTTAAAAACATGTAATGAGCTGTATTGAACAGGCGTGCGTGAGATTGGGAGATCTCTGTATGGTCTTAAGCTGAGGCCACAGCGATGCCTTAGTGGTGACTCTGTCCTGCCAACGAGCAGAGGAGCACCAAGGACTGCTGTGACTTTCCCAGCCCGTGAGTCACCCTCATATAGCTTCTTTCAAGCCTGGATGGCTGATGCTTTGTGGGGGAGTTAGCGTGCGCTGACAGTCCGGCCCAGCTGGGACTTGGAGTCATAATGGTCCCATTAATGGGAGCAGGACTGTGTCAGGTTTTCAGAAAGAGCACCGGCGGCCTGATGATGGCCCCGGCGGCCTGATGATGGCCCCATCGGCGCGGCGATTTTGTGTGAAGCTCACCCTCCTCGGTGGTTTCTATGTCTTAGTGTTAAACCAAAGGGCAGGCTTCATGAGCAAGGCCTCATTGGCCTGTAGAGGAAGCGCAGATGCACAGGGATTAGATCAGATCTTATCTGAGACACCTGGCTTGGCGTTAGGTTTTTTCATTGACGACTGAAGGCTTAGTTCACTACCATGATAGCTTTGGGTTTCTGCCGATACCTCGTTTCAACATGTGGAGGGGAGGAAGGTTCCCCAGAGCCCCCAGTAGCATGTGGGAGGGTCTGGAGCTGTGCTCAGCCAGGCCTGAAATCTTAGCTAGCGGAATGTTCGGGAGTTCCACTTTAAATTTCTGCTCTGTGGGCCTGGGGGGTGGTGGATTGGAGAGGAGTTAAGGGTGGGGGCAGTGGGTGACGGATTGTGCTGGCAAACATGATGAATTAGCATGGCGGTACTTTGATTAGCCAGTAACACATGGCTTTTCGCATGGGAGATGAGGCCATGAGTACGCAAGATGCGGCTGAAGGCAGCATCATTAGCATGGTAATGCGACACAACTCCTGTGTGTGTGTCAGAGCTCAGTGTGTCAATTGATTAGCTAAATTAATTAGCAGTAGGATGGGTGGAGTCTGCAAAGTGATGACATTTAATTGGGCGAGCCTGCACACGCTCAGTTTGCCGTTTGACATGGGCGGTGAAAACGGCAGCTGTAAGTATAGCGCAATGATACGCCTTAAGCACTGAAGCCTACGTGAAGAAGGAAATGCCAAATGGGCAGAGCGCCATCTCCTGGTGGTAGTGCAGAAAGACATTTCTACCAGAGCTGTAATGAAAAAGGGCCCTTTAGTAATTTGGTTAAGATCTTTTTTGAACAATCATCCTGCAAATATTTAAAGATCAATCATTCAGCATTGTAAGCACATCAGCTTCATATTTAGCCTAAATTCTTTTAGTATACATTTCCAAAAGTCTGTCCCAAAACATAATACTGTCAAAGCCACGTGTCCTACATATTTGTATAAATATTACCAAATAAAAGTAAATATGCATAATTTGAATATTATCCTGTTATACAATGGGAAGGATTCAGCAGGCTGTGGGGGGGTTTTTCCTCGTATTTGGGTAACTGGATCAGGTCAGTTACTCAGAGGGTGTGTGTGTGTGTGTGTGTGTGCGTGTGTGTGTGTGTGTGCGTGCATGAGCGGTCCCCATAAGGATATGTTTACCCTACATGTGCGCGCGTGTGTGTGTGTGTGTGTGTGCATATTGCAGGTTGAGGCGGAATGCCAGCGCCTCCAGGAGCTGTGTGCCAAGCAGGAGCAGGAGCATAGCACCTCCGTGCACTGC
Organism: Stomatorhinus ivindoensis; assembly: GCA_019775895.2. Taxonomy (NCBI): domain Eukaryota; kingdom Metazoa; phylum Chordata; class Actinopteri; order Osteoglossiformes; family Mormyridae; genus Stomatorhinus; species Stomatorhinus ivindoensis. The sequence goes on along the minus strand of JABFEB020000104.1, from coordinate 15,197,831 downwards.
CTGGAGGAGAGCATCCAGGAGAAAGAGGTCCAGATCAAGGAACTGAAGGAGAGCATCTTTGAGCTGGAGGACCAGGTGGAGCAGCACCGGACTGTAAGGCTGCACACCAATCAGACCATCCTGGACCTGGAGGGTAGGTGGCTTGACCGCCCACGGAAGGGCGAAATGCTGGAAAAACACTCAAAATTGATCATAAGTAGAATGGCCAAGATGGAACAGGCGAACTTCAGGGGAAATCACCATGAGCTTTATAAGGATGCTACCCTCACCAGCACCATCAGGGGTCGCTCATCTCGTCTGGGTTTGTCACTGGCACCACAGCACACTCTCTCTCAAACTCACAGCCACAGGACATTCTGGAAAACCTGCCCACCCAGAGGCTGAGACCAGCAGCTCCATTTGGGCCCCTGCTTGCCTGAAAATGCTCCTGTCCCACTGACATGAGGGGCTGGTGCCAGAAACAAGGATTAAAGATGGAGGGGGGGGCTGAGTGATGCCAGATGGCTAATTGCTTGCATTTAATCCTCACTCGGGCACATAGCCCATTGTATTCTGAGATTAAAGAGTAAAATCTAAAATTAAAGATTTAAAGATCAGAGTGATCCATTTCCAGGCATCACAGTTAACATTTCACGTTTTACACTGAAGGATAATGATAATCGATTTGTTTGCGGATAAACCAGCCACAGTGAAAACATCCTAGTGCCATGCTGGCTTTTTACTTGGAAACATTAGGAGGAAGGTCGCTATTTTACCTGAAACAGCGTGCAGATGAGTTTGTCAGGAGTGACCTTCTCCTTCACGGCCCACTAGGCAGTTACCGGGAGAGATGATGACATGGAATCATGTTCATACACCGGCGTGTACTTGCAGGTCAGGTCAAGAAGCTGGAGGAGCAGAAACTCAACTTGGAGAAGCAGCTGAAAGCTCTGAGCAGACAGATGAAGGTGGGCTGCTGTTTCGGAGTTCTTCCTTCCTTCATACATTCAACACTCCAAAAAAAGACCAAATGAACCATTATGGGAAAGCAGAACATTCCAACTTGCATTAAGCTCAGTTTTTCTCCATCCTACAATGTGCTTTGAAACTAGAGGCCCACCCCTTTAAATGAGAGAAATCTGGTTCTACAGCCAGCACATAAAATTTAAGTATTGATTCATCTACTAGATAGTATTTTTTAATCTGTGTGAGACGATTACCTTGCATTTATGCATTTTATTTAGTGTACCATGCAGTACCTCAACTAACATAGAATGTTTTCTGAATAGCACTTCATAGAATTATTCCTTAACGGTGTTCTTGGTTAGAAATGCCCCGTAAATGACGAACGGGTGAGCAATCATGTGACTGAGCGTTCATGTGTTTGGCGGGTCATATGACCGGGCAATTTTTTGACTGAGTGATCATGTGACTGGGCTTGCATGTCATCAGGATGAGACAGAGGAGTGGCAGCGGTTCCAGGCAGACCTACAGACGGCCGTGGTGGTGGCCAACGACATCAAGGTGGAGGCGCAGCAGGAGGTACGCGGCCTCCGCAGGCGGCTGCAGGAAGAGCAGGAACGGAACATGAACCTGGAGGCTGAGCTGGAGCAGCTGCAGGGTGGCAGGTGTGTCAGCAGGAGACAGCAATGTGCACGCCACTCCGCTACTGTTCCTAACCCAACACTTGTTAGTAGGGCTTGCCACAATCCCCAGGAGGGCTGTATTGACATCTAAAAGAAAAAAAACTGTGGTTACGGACAGAGGACTGTAAGAGTAAAGTTAACAGTTCAGGGGTGTCTGCCGTTGATTCTAGACCAAGATAATTTGCCCAGACTGGCTGCAGGGAAATGTATTATTATATAAATCACTTTGCCAAAAACAGGAATAATACATTAATAACAGTGGCCATTCTTACACTATTTTGCAAGATTTGAAAAGATTTGTATGTTAGTACACACTACTACAAATGAAGTAACCCCTAGACTGAGTTGCCTAACACATGCTCTGACGTCTAAGATGTAAATATCTGTAAAATGTAAATATCTGCAGGTTCCAGCGTAACCCATTATGTCAAGCAGAGAGATAGAAGCGTGGATTACAGCCCTTTAACTTCCAGGATCCGCAAACCCTACTAACTGACTCTGGTGTCCCGTGTGACTCTGTCCCTCTGTCCCCGATCTGTTTTCTCGTCTCTGACTGCTCACAGTCTAACAGAATGCGGTATAACCTGGGTGTCACTGCAGAGTGTCCCAGGTTCAGTTTCATCACCCTCCACACTGTCTACGTTCCCCAGAGCATTAAACCTAGACCCAGCTGCCGTCACAGAACCAGAATTCAGGGCATTTGTGGTAATCGGGTCTCAAGCTTGTTCAGTCTTCCTTAAGGGGGGGCGCCCTGCTGGCCGCTTCAGCAATGGCCGTCTTTTCGGCCCATCTCGACCGGCTGTGACGTGGCTTCACTGGCTCTCCCTCTTGGTGACTGTGCTGTCCGCGGTGGTAGCCTGTCCTGTCCTGTCCCTGCTTGTCCGGGTCGGGGCCGGCCCATGTGTGTGCAGCTGCTGGCCTGTGTGTGCTGGGTGGCCTCATTCCCTTCCAGCCCTTATGGGTGTGGCGTCTAACCCTGGGAAAGGGGACGGCTGCCTGCAGCGTAGTGGTTTAGCACTCAGCGATTGTCGATGTGAAGAGATCAGCGTCTACATGCCCCCACGACAGATTAGCCAGCGCACTGCCTCTCCAGCAGCCCCAGAAGCTCCTCTGATCTCCATTACCAACCCCCCTGCCAAGCGTCCCTTTACAGATGGTAAGTCTGCTTCACACTGCACCGCAATTTGCCATGTTGGAACTGTGACCTTATCGTCTGTATTGAGTCTGAGCGTTGCAAGGCTTGCTTTGCTTCTCCTCTGCACTGTTCCTTTCGCTCATCCCGATGGCTGTTTGTGGGCACTGCATTTCCGCCGTCCTGTCCAATCAGAAGATTGTGCTGCGCTTTGCTTTTTACATCCAACTTTGCTAACCATGAAACAGTGCCACCTCCTGGCCAAAGGACCACTAGCTTCATTCACTGTCCTTTGAGGTTCATCGGAAAATTCCAGATGAATTTAACCAGAGAACAACTGTTGTCTCCTGATAGCAGTGCCAGTCGAAGCCCATGTGGAACCCTAGGCAAGCTTCAGCCCCCTCCGCCACTCCCGCTGGCAAACTTTAGAAGTTTGCTAAATCAATACCCACACAGAAGATGGGGCCCTAGGCAGCTGCCTATGTTGTGTTAACCAGCACTGTCTTGAGCACAGAGAATTTGAAAATGGGATCTTGACCTGGAAAGATGCATGATGGGAAATGATGACCAGCTGTTTCTCTGCATCAATAGGAGACCCCCTGTCAGCACATTTTCACGGCTCGTATTCAGACGCTGCGTTGTACACACTCATGTCTCTGTCTTTTTCAGATTCACCACTGCATCAAGTTAGACTGTGGAACTGTGGACCACTATCAGGACTGCCAGCACCCAGTGTTATTTGCTGATACTGTACCGTGGATTAGCTGTCAACAGAAGACGCTGCAAAAACCTTATTTTGTCAATGATACAGGATATAAAGTGGGATTTTCCTAGGATGGGTGACATGTTGTGATTAATGTCTTAATCAATTATGTTTCACCTAGTGGTGGGATTTTATAACACAGCTGAAAATGCTGATAAAATTATTATTTGTTTTTGTTAGACTCCAGAGCAATGCACGTCACAATAAGAAAATTAAACTTTTCTTTTAGTCAGTAAATTCCAGCTGTTGTAAATAATGTATTATTCTACTTTTCTGATCTGTAATTCTCTAATATGTCCTTTGATTATTCTTCTCCTGTTACTTTAGTTCATGTGAATCTGAGTATTGTGCTGTTATTTTCAGCATTGTGGTTGTACAGTGGTCTGACTGAGTCAGACTTACTCTGTTTTTGTATGTGCTGCTTTTTATGTGTAAATGAATAGCAGCAGACAGGCGTGAGATAATCATTTTTATTTGCTGTGCTGAACGCACTGAAATATTTGATGAGAAATGTTTTGTACCGATGTTTACATTTATTGCCAGAAATGTTACTCCAGATTTCTGGAAGGATCTTAAAACCCAGTGAGGGCCTTGTGTACATGGCCAGCTGGCCTTTATTTCAACAAGGTGCCCATATGTGCAGTGTAATGGTGGAAGTGATAGGTCACTTTCCCGTTTTCTGACACTTGGAAGTTCATTACAAGTTGTGGTGCTTCATCCTGTATTATGAAATGTACAAATATCAGCATGGCACTGGATGTTACCCAGCAGGTAATCAGGACCTTGGCAGTGCAGGATAAAACTGGGTAAAGTACATCACTTCCAGTTTACCATACCTAACTACTCAGGAAAACCTGAAGCTTGTCACATCTCTTCCAGTGAGTGTACTGCCAGCCTCCTGACAGTAGGTGTCGCCACTAAACATTGGATCAGAGAGGCACGCAGCAGTCTAGACCATGCAATGCAAAGCAAGCCTCTGTGTGGTCAGTTTGGATAATGTGATGTAGTGTATATGAAACTTGGGTGTAGGACACAATTGATTTTGATGGATCAAGGCAGATTATTTACAAGGTTGCATCCCTGACCCAGTGGCACGGATACCCTGGCAGATTCAGGGGGCCAAAAATCCACTGAGGGGGACCCCCCCCTCGAGGTGGTATTTTGCTAGGGGGCCCAGAATTTCTGTCCCTGCTTTGGAAGAGAGCAATTCCACACCAAGTGTCCCTTCTGTGATAACCTCAGGCTGGCAGGTCACACTCAAGTGTAATGTAGGTTGGCATGATTACAAGCTTTACCTCTCACACAACTGATTTAACATCAAGGTAGGAATTGACGCTGCTAATCGATAATCACAGAGATGAAGGGTCATTTAAGGCCTGAAAGCAAAGGCCCGTCCCCCTACAAGAACCAAAAACACAAATACGGCAGAGCCTTAAGCTAGCAGAGAGTGTGATACTGTCCGGCATGCATTGCCTGGTTCCGCTGTGTGATCCCATGCTGTAAAAACAGAACAGAATAATGCTGGGATAGGAGATGACCAGCATGTCAGTTTTTCACATGCATATGTGCATTGTTGTGCTTTGTAGAGCTGTCAGGAACTCTCAGCTGTCTGCACGTGGAGCATCAATAGTCACATGATCAATGTACAGCTGTGCTCTCTCCTGGGTACTGTAATGAACTTGATGTCTCTTTCAGTCAGCATAGGCTGTCGTTTACAACACTACCTGTCAAGTGTGTAAGGCATTTGAGTTGCACGACAGACAGCAGGTAGATATCAGAGACAACCCACAAGCTGGAGAACGGTGCCCCCAAGAGACGAGCCATGCGGTGTTTGCGGTAACAGGAGGGCATCAGTGTGTTCGCCACCACTGCACCAAGCGTGGTGACCTTTCCGGCCTCGTCACGCTCTCACCCATAGGTCCCACTGGGGGTCTGTCAGGCCATGCCGCATTACACGCCCCCACTTTGGCAGCTACAAGGCCCCAGGCGGTGGGGGGTGAGGGGTAGGGAGTGGGGGGGGGGGGGGTTTTCCTGACAAAGGAGTAAAGTGACAGCCACTGGCAGATCAAGCTATTAATTCCCAGGGTGTGGGAGGCGGGACAGCTTGTACCGGTGACCTTTTTTAGCTCATTAAGAGCGCTGCTCTAATACACTGATGTGTGGCTCTCTTACTTACATGTTCTTTAGCTGCACCATGTGTCCGCAGCCCCTTTAATGGAACGGCCACCTTTAATTCCGCCGTCTCCCTTACGGGCATGGCGATGGCATCCTTGGCCAGTTGTTTATCATCCGCAATCCAGACTTTTTCTTTGTGGTGTTGCAGCAGTTTGGTCAAACTCAGTAGCTCATTGCTGCTGGTGACCATAGTGATCAGTCCCATTATGTAAATCTCAGGTGTGGGAGGATGGGTGGAATCAGGAAGCATTCGTTTTGATTCCATTGTGCATTGGTTAATCACGCTTTTTCCTGGGATTAAATGACCCTGTGAATGAGACCCCAGTGAAATGTGCTGGTGTACTGATACTTGTCCTAATCCACTTTCATGAAACAGCCTTCTGGTGAAACCACAGTGCTACACAACAGCTCTTTACTATAAATGTGCCATTTTATTTATAAGATGCTACTGTGTCATATTTAATTTCCATGATGCTCCCTAAGAATGCTGTTTATATGATTATGTAAATGTGCATGTGTTTCTTCTTTTGTCAATAAACGGGAAGCATTGAAATGTTTTATGGCATGTGAGTTTATTATTTGCACATATAAATTTTACTGGTGCAGACCAAGATGTAACATGACTTTAACCATAAAATTGTGGTAAATCCTGTTCAAGTTATTTCCAAGTTAAAAATGAATTACTTTTATATTTAAAAAACAAACATTACACCTATTTTTTATTTGGAGATCATTATAAAAGATGCTGTTTAGACAGTTTCATTCAAGTAATAATGTGAAAAATGTCATTAACCAGTCATTTGAATTGATGCAGATGGAAATAAATAAATCTGCATGGATATATTGGTATTGCAGTTTAGGTGTTTCTGATAAGTATCTATTAAGGGTGTGTGTATATGTATGAGAGAGAGTGAGAGTGAGTGAGTGTTCCAGCTGTAGCCTGGTTTGCATCCTGCAAGATCACTGCACCCTTAAACTGGACAGATGGTCACTATATCACTGAATTACTGACCATGTGCCATGTGTGAACAAGTGGGTGACTATCCTCCCTGTGTTACAGAGCAAATGACCGTGCTCCCTGTGTTATAGAGCAGGTGACTGTGTTTCCTGTGTTACAGGGCGAATGACTGTGCTCCCTTTATTACGGAGAGGGTGACTGTGCTTTGAGCATCACTGAGGGACTGACTCTACTTCCTGTTTCCCTTAGAAGACACCTTTCAATCCTGTTTTGCAGGTTGAAGGGTGATGAGGTGGATTCCTCAGACACGGACGGCAGCCCTCGTTGGTGTGGAATTTCAGTCGGTCAGACGGGATCACCCTCTTCCGAACCCGGAGCCACCGTCAAGTCCCTCATCAAATCCTTCGACTCGGGGGTCCAGAGTAAGGAACACAGTGCCGCTCAGACATGCTTCCTGGCTAACATTTAGGAGCTGCTGAAGTATTTGACAGGATCTAGGCAGGGGACTGAGGCAGTGGACATCATATTGTTGAAGCACATCCATTGAAAATCTTTTGCCGGAGCTCCTTCAGCTGGGGTTGGAAATGATGGGTGCAACGTGGAAAAACAGCATTGTGATAACAGTGCTGGGTCCCGAATTCTGTGTGGGAACAGAACTGATTTATTTAATCTTTTACAGAGGGTCAGGAAGAGTGCTCTCCTTGTGGACTCATATATTGGCACCTACAAGTCTGCTTGGCTGCGTAATGCTGACCTCGGAACGTAGCCAAAGTATGTAAGAGATCTCCCTTCACCCATAGATGGGCCGAGCCACACGGTGGCGATACACTCCTCCACCAGAAGCCCCCTGAGCGGGATCCCCGTCCGCACTGCCCCTGCGGCCGCTGTCTCCCCAATCCAGGTGTGTTCCTGTCTCTCTGCCCACCACAGGAGCCAACTCACATGGATGGATTTGTCATGTCTCCTCACCAGGTCACGTGACTGGGTCTGCGTGTCTGTGTTTTTGTAGAGGCATTCGTCTATCAAACCTCTCTCGAAGGCCCTGGAGAAAAGAATCAATTTGGGAGATTTCACTCACCCAGGTATGTCTTTTCCACTTCATACCGTAAATGCACAGCAACTGTGCAATATTACAAAGACATGCATGTATGTGCATTTATATATATATAATATATATTTTTTATTTATGTTTTATAACTTCAATGTAAGATCTATCTATCTATCTATCTATCTATCTATCTATCTATCTATCTACTTTCCATTAAAATACATATTTTCTTAAAGAATGGAAAATGTTTTCTT
>JABFEB020000104.1:15156020-15174133 GCA_019775895.2 Stomatorhinus ivindoensis | reverse complement strand
TCTCTATGTTATAGGTCCAGTGCACATACCCTCTATGTCTCTATGTTATAGGTCCAGTGCACATACCCTCTATGTCTCTATGTTATAGGTCCAGTGCACATACCCTCTATGTCTAGGCCCTGGGAGAGGATGTGGGGCTGTCACTGTGCACAGTCACACAGCACAGAACGCCATACTGTGTACCCTGTACTGCCTGCAAGGTACTAGAAGAGACAAAGTTAATGTCATGCCCCCTACATTAAGCAAAATGTAATATACATTTTTCCTCAAGTTTCACTTTCGCCAACAGGTGTTTCTTTTTACTTATCAATAAATCAGAAATGTTTTTATAACCCTTAGTGATCATTTTACCTGTAATGTGCAGCCCGTTTCCTGCAACTGCTTGTCCTATTCAGAGTTGTGGGGGAGCCTATGAGCACGACCCAGGATGGGGCACCAACCCATTGCTGGGTACCATCACACGAGCACACCTATGGACAATCTGGTAACTCCAATAAACCTCAGCATGTTTTTGGACTGTGGGGGGGAACCGGAATACCTAGAGGAAACCCCACGATGACACAGGGAGAACATGCAGACTCCACACAAAGAACCCAGGTAGAGACTTCAATGCAGGTCTGAGAGGTGAGGCAACAAAACTAATCACTTCACTCCCATGCCACCTCTGGAGACAACTTTATGAAGAAAGAAAGGCTGACATTAATTGTGTAATCCTGTATTAAATTAAAACCGTAAAAAACAGACATGGTTCAGACATGACTTCCTCAAGCAGCTTAATAACCTGTTTCCTCATAACCACGTAAACTGCCTTTCCAAACGTAACCTCAATATTGTCTTAATGGGTTCCCCCCCCCCCATTCGGAGGAAAAATATATAAATAAAAAATCAAGTGGACACATCCCTCGTCTATGTCTATAAAACTAAGTCAAAATATCAGGGAAATCCTGGTTTTAGATTTGCTGAAAACCCCCGCCTCAGGTGACTAAACAGCTCAGTTTCTCCATTGTCGGTGTGGGGCCAGTAGCCGCAGCTGGGCGGGGTTATGTTTGGTGCGCCATGTGCGAAGCGCGGAGGAGCGGGGAGCGCGTAGCCCGCGGCGGTGTATCGCGTGTGGTGTGTAGCGTGTGCACGGCCGGGCTCGGAGGCGCTCGGGCGTGCTGCAAGGGAGCTGCCGCTTGTTCGTTTCCCGGAGACGGTAAGCATAGTTAAGTGTAGTGAAACCATTAAAAGTCTCTCTTGTGAGTACGAATCAGTAGTCGTTACTTTTAGGTTACGTAAAAACATAGAAGCCATACTGTAATGTGTGCTTTCAGTACATGTTTCCATCTGTAATGAAGACACGCTTCTAAGAATTACTAAACGAAAAACTGTTAAACTGTCGTCAAACAGTTGTTAACTATTTCGCGGGTTTCAGTCAACTTCGCTTTCTCTATTCGACATATTTTGAGCAGTTTAAGTTTCTTTTTCAAATGACTGCTGCTGAGTTGGATAAAAGTCCAAGCATTACTGGATCATACCTTGCAAATCGACATGAATTGATTTTTTTTCATTGTTTTTGTTCTTCTGGATGTGAAGCAGGACGCGTTAAGCGCTGATTATGAGAAAGCGCTTCTGTCCTCCATCATGATCGACATCTGGATGAACGCGTCCTACATTGTGATCGAGCTGCTGATCGCCGTACTGTCGGTGGCTGGCAACGTGCTGGTGTGCTGGGCCGTGGCCATCAACACCACCCTGAAAAACGCTACCAACTACTTTCTTGTGTCGCTGGCAGTGGCGGACATCCTGGTGGGCTGCCTCGCCATCCCCTTCGCCATCACCATCAGCATCGGGCTACATTCCAGCTTTTACGGGTGCCTCTTTCTGGCCTGCTTCGTCTTGGTGCTAACGCAGAGCTCAATCTTTAGTCTCCTGGCTGTCGCAATTGACAGGTACTTTGCGGTCAAAATTCCACTCAGGTGAGTACGGATTCTTTCTCATATTAAACGCCTCTCCTTTCTAAACTTTGAAACTTAAGCGTTGCGTGTAGATATTTTTATAACGAAACATAAAGACAGCATAAACTGTAGCGTTTCATAATGTAAATGACATGAGTGCGCTTTCCTTACAGTAAGTTACCTGACTGCGTTGCATTGTATTACATTGCATTTCGATTGCATTTTCTTCCATATCTGCACTTTGCAAAGAATAACTCAAGAAGGTCCATACAAACTACTATCAACGAACTGCTACTTTAAAGAGCATTGAACATTTAGTGGAATTTAAATGCAAAACCATTAGAATGACTATTTCCAAACATCTGGTAGTTCATGTTCAGATAAGGAGCTGGTTTAACGGTTCATTTAATCTACTGACCTTTCCTATATAATCCATTACAGTAAAACGAACAAGATTAAAAGATTAGGCCACTTCATTACACATTCGTTGTTTTTAAGACAATACAGTGACATTTTGTAAACTAGGCAGACATTTTGGTAAGGAAACGATTTTAATAATAAATATTGATAATGTTCCTTTTTCAGAGGTCAATTTAAAAATAATAAAACAATAATTATTAGCGATACTTTTAAAACCGGAAGTATAATTAGTCATGTTTTTGTTCTGCATGACCTTGTCTAAAATAATTGAACCGCTGCGTACCGAACACTTGATTGCTGATTATTTTCATAAGATGTTCATTTAAATAGAACAGGCATTCCAGTCGTAACTGTATACTGCAGTGACATAATTACAAGCAGTATTCGTTTTTAGGAAGCTACTATATTTAAAGTGCATGGAAACTACATTTGGCCAGTGGAATTGTGGCTTAAAAATGTTTTCCTCGTGTCTTAAGGGAGAGCTGCCGTCTTGATCCCAGCGCTTTGGGTTTAATAACACGGGTATAAATAGCGCAGACACTTCCCTAAACGTAATGTAGTTGTTAAATGCAATTCGTATTATGTTTAGCGGCAAAACAAAAAATACTTTTAAGTAGAGGCGATTCTAGGGGCACTAGGGGCCCTAAGCGAAAAGACTCCACGAGGGCCTCCATCGCACCCCGCTCTGATAGTAAAATGTATGAAATACACAAATAAAACAGGTTTGTTTTTGCAGTGTACTCTGCAATTGGTGGAGCTCGGAGACTGACTTCTTTGCCTGTGCTGTTCATAAACCTCTGCACTGAAGGCTCAAACTCATGACGAGCAGCTATGCCGGCCTGAGATAAAGATTTTGAGTTGTTAATCAGTGTGGTTCTGTGTGGAAAAAAATAGGAATTTCCTATTATGGAGTACGAAAACAGATTTTCCTCTTTTCCTCAGATTTTGCTCTTAAAATACATTTCGTTTGCAACCCATCGAAGAACACTTCCAGACCTGAAACAAACCCAGTTGTAGAAACCTTTAAGAAAACTTAATTGATTTACCTTCAAATTTGTTTTTGTGTAAACTTTTCAGAAATATGCTTTCCCACCTCCTAACAGGACAAAATCGACTCACGAAAGGGAATGCACATATATTCTTGCTGTCATTTGTATGATTACGGGACAGTGGTGTTCTCGCCAGTTTGGGAAAAAATGCCTAAAATTGACTTCTGAAAGGGGCATTTTACGATCGGTGCCAGGGATGTTTCTAGCTATTGAAAATATCAGGGCCCAAGTGAAGTTTACCTGGGGCTCAACCTTATGTTTTTTGAAGGATGTTTGGCATCGGGTCTAAAGTACTCGGGCATATAGCCCCGAGCGATCGGATGCAAAGAAGACCCCGATCGGTGTCGTCCTTCAATATAACTCCGAGAATACTGTATTTGGTACGTGTGTATTTACAGGATGTTCATTTCTTAACGATCACAGTCTAAGTTTCTTCAATATAATATGGCTGAAATACTAAAATGCGCATTCTTGCATATAAAAACAGTGGGGGTGATAATGCGTTGTCCAGACTTTTTATCTTTTCAGCTTTTTAGTTTAAATTTGTGCATTCATATCAATGACTGTGTCCTTTGGCACATTGACTTTAGCACCATTTGATCGATAATCCAGCGCCAGGCGTAATTTATTGATGCGCGCGAGGGCTAAAGGCTCTTCACTTTCATTATAAAACGATTACGGAGACTGCAGGGAAGCTTCGTCTAAACAAAGATAATAGAATCTAAGAGCGTTTACCCCTTTCTCTCTGATTCATCAGAGCTCCTGAAGATACTAACTTTGAATATGAGGAAATTTCCGCATTTACATCTAAATTTATTTAGCTGACGCTTTTGTCCAGAACGAGGCACAGAGTACATCAAAAGCATACAACCGATATACAAATAACGGACATAAATTGTTAACTAGTATATTGGAAAAGATTTCCGGAAATACGGTTGAGTTTTTTTTTCCAAGTGCTGTTTTCAAAAACCTGTGCGGTTCCTGTTCCACCACATTAGGACGTGGCACGCAGCTTGGTCTATCACTAAAAAGTCGCCGGTTCTTGTGTTTAGCGGCCGCTTTTTTCTGGCACTGATCTATGCATCAAATAATTCACAAATAAAGCCTCCCCTTTCCTCTTGCACAAACGGTGCTTTGGTTTTCATCTAAGACTTTTTGTGAGCCAGTCAGCGGTAGTAACAATAATAAACTATAGCACACTTTATACACTAAAACTGTAAACTACCCTGCTGTCCTTTCATGGCAAGAAGTGTCGACATCACAATTCAATAAAATGAATAAAATTCATGGAATAAGATTAAAATTAGTTTAACCTGTAATAAGATGTAAACAATCATGTATATGAAAGTGAAGGTAAAAAATTAAATACCGAAAAGAGCAAATAAAATGCTAACGTGAAGGATCAAACTTTTGCTTTTAAGGAGAGGAAATGAATTCCACATCTTATGGCATAAATCACAAAAAATGTGCCACTACTTTTCTTGAAGCTTAGGAAGGTTAGTAGATCAGCACTTGAAAATCTTTCAACTTGATTTGCTTTGGAGATGGAGGTGCTAAATATTAAGAGCTTTAAAGACCAATACATAGATTTTAAAATCAATCCTTATTTTAAAAAAAACAGACAGTCAGTGTAATATGCTCCCTCCTTTTAGTGTGTGAGTACTCTCAACACAGTTTTGAACAAACAACATCCTGACTGTACCTTGGGTCCTGCAGTAGACAGAGTATTACAATAGTCCAGACAAGAGCAGATGAAGGAAAAGATCAGCTTGGCAGCATGTACACGTGCGGCAGGGTCTCACTCATACTCAAGTCCCTTAGCTTAGTGGTCTCGTCAATGTCAGATTTAGCCATCATTTCTGAGTCAAGAATTACACTAAGATTAACAAATACTCATGACCTTTGAATAGAGGTGCCTCAGTATGCCAGTAATTAAGTCGCAAAGAAAAGAAAGTAAAATGAAATTCCGCACCCGATCCGACCCGCTATAAATAAATACCGACACCCGACCTGCACCCGAATGAAAATCAGTTAGATAGCCAAAATTAAAGACAAAAGTTTATTGCCACAACAAATGACAAGGCATAGCTAAATGAAAACGTTGCTTAATAAGAGCCTAATAATAAGCAAAACAAACGGTAGTAGCCTACCTCCAAACAAGTTTGATATTGCCATGACCACACAGCCATACCAGATTACAATCAAATGTGTTAATAAAACTAATATTATATTAAATGTACATTATTAGGTTTTATAGGCTACCTGTCCATTTTCCTTTGATTACCCGATTGGAAATCCTACGCGAAGGCATAGACTAGTGTTTGGTGCGGTGCTTTACATTGCTGTGTAAAAAAGGACATCGTCCCTAGTTGATGGCCTCGGCTGACTCTTTCACTCCTGGATGATATTTCCGGCGCACGAGGAATCTCGTTCACTTGCGGCGCTGGATGACGGGGTGGCGAGAGTAGATCTCGCAATATGAGTGACATTGGGAAACAAACGCTCATGCTCTCTCCAGCAAGACAAGACGTCAAAAGAGTTGTTTTCGTTATCTGAGAACTCCGAAATTCTCACACACTTGATTTTAGTGGAGTTATTGGCCACAACTTTAAACTCTAAAACTTGCTAGTTTTCTTTTCAACTCCTCAGCATCCATTTCGAACAACTGCAGGAGATCACATGCGTTTTTTTGAAAATGTAAGTGAGAGTGATTTCCGGGAATGCGCTTGCAGGCATAAACTGATATGGAATTTACGTTTTACCATCTTGAATGCAGGGTTTTTTGTGTATCACTAAAATATAGCCCTAGGGTATTTTTGTTGGCACATGATGTTTTTAGACCCGCGGTCTCGTGTGTACGACCCGACCCGAACCCGTATCCAACACAGTAGAATATTTTTCACCCGTTTAATCAAAATTTGCGGGTCACTCTCAGGTACCCGAGCCCGTGCAGGACTCTGCCTGGCTGGACCTTTATGGGAGAGATGGTCATACTAATATAGATGGAGTTATGACACTAGTCTAATTGTATTAGTTTTGTAGCTTTTGGTTCTGTGTCTTGTTTTATGCTTACCTACAGTTTACAAAACTAACCTGTGTTTTTAATATAAGACAAAACCAGGGAAGTTACTTGAAATGTTTTCATATTTTCCCTATAATAGCAGATTTGCACAATAAATATTCTACGTTCATGACTACTTTGAAACAGTTTATTATACAACTTCCTGCTGCAATGCCTTAATTTACTATGGACATATGTTACCCTTTCAAAAACAGTTATATTGAAATTTATAGATGAAATCATATACCACAATATTTACCATCTACCTTCTATGGTTCAAATTACACCACAATATGAATTTTATGCCGTGTCGCACAGCCCTAGTTCTCACCATTGAGCACTTGAGTAAGGCATGTAAACCCCAGTTACTCTAGGGACCGTCTGATGCCTCATTTCCACCAAAGAGCCAGCCAGTGCTGGGCTGGTTCTGGCTTGGTGCCTTTGGAGAAGCTGCCCACATTTCCATGGATTTCAAAGAAAGAACAGGATGGAAATGTTGTATAGGTGGAAACGAGAGTAAAGAAATCTTCGTATGAATTCAGTTTTTGGAATTTCCTAGTCTGTGTGTGTGAGTGAGTTTATTCTTGCTCTTTATTATGTCTTTTTAAAGATAAGTCTGCTAAAAGCTGTCTGATCTCTTCGCCACTCGAGCGCCACAATATTTTATTTATTCGACCTGCAACATAATTTATTATTAAATCTGGCCGACGGATCGATCTTTCATTTTCCACAGAACAAGAAAATGATGTGACGTTATTCTGCTAATAAACTGGCAAGTTGTTTCTCTGCTAACACCAGTGACATTAGACAAAAATATTGCGTAAGGGTTGAATTTTCCAGGCATGTGGCAGGTTTGGATGTGATGGCCCATGCAACTTTTGCTGATGCTACGGTTCCAAATTATGAGGCCACCTTTTCTGTGATGCTGTGCAGATCCAGTTCCCGATTGGGAAAAAGACCTGGTGCTGGGTTGGTGGAAATGAGGCATGACTCCGCTTTCTTTATTGTGTGATGCATATTACTTATTTTACTATGTTGTGAAGCACTTTGTGGCTTTTGCCTGTGAAAGGTGCTGTATAAATAAAGATTACTTACTTACTTACATAAAAGCATCTGTTACATAAAATGTAAAATGTAAGTAGAGGTTAGTGATAGTGCCTACTGCTGTATTCTGTTTTTCACTTGCTAAGTTTTTAACACACTATGGCCCCTTATTACAATTCCAGTGAATATAAACATGGAGGGTATTTATTGAAAAGTGGAGTTGCTGGGAGAACCAGGGTTGGGGGGGTCTTCTTCCCAGGCCCCTGGTCTTTTCATTCAGCCACAAAGTCTGAACTGTGCCTTCTTTTGGGCTCCTACAACAGCTTCTAACAGAATGGATACTTTGCCAATCTGGGATAAGCGTGCAGACTTCAAATAAATTCCCATTAGTGCTTCTGCTGAAGCCCTCGGGATTGTTGTCCTTCAGACAGCACAAATCATTACTTAAAGTGACCGCACATGATCTGGATGCAGGTTTACCTTCTTTGCATACTGGGGGCAGCAGACACAGGTGGCTTCTTTAGCCTTTGCGAAAAATCTCTGGCAAGCAATTAGTCCAGCTTCAGATCATTCAACCAGTGCTCAGGCAGTAGCTGCTGGATGTCTGAATGGGTAACACTTTGCTGGTTGTAAAATGAGTGAAGACCTTTATAGTATTTGTACACTTGGCCGGCCAGAGAGGCACCGAGGAAACATGCTGTGTTAATGCTAGCATGTTCCACAGTCTCACGGCTATCATTGAGGGACGGGAGAGTCCCACTTGGCATGCGTAATGTGCCCTGGAACTGCCTGCCGTTTTTTTTCCCGCCGCCTAGCAAAGGTTGCGACTCTGGAGGAAGCAGCGCGGTCACAGACAGGATTATAGGATTGGAACGGGGGGTGGGGAAGGGGGCAGAGAGGGACACTGGAGTGCTGCTGTTGTGCCAGGATTCATCCATTCAGCCCATTCATGGCCCACAGAGAATTCCGGCAGCTTCATTAAAGGCCTGTCCGCACTTGTTATTAACATCTAGGCAGCGGCTCCAGTTCGATTTCCCCAAAGCCTTGCAGAAGGCTGCCTTATCACGTCCGCTCACAGCAGGATAGCCAGAGAGGCCTCGAAATTAATGGGTGAGATAGTCTGCCTGAAGGAGGTGGGCCGTCATGACAGAAGAGAAAGGGTGAAAAATTCAGCATTAGGTCTCACAAGCACAGCTCTCCCCAGGACCGTCACAAACACAGATCCGGTCTTGGCACATGAATCTCAGTGGAGCCCACACTTAAAGGAAATTGCTACAGTGTTTATGAATGAAACTAATGATGGTTCTAATGACAGAAACTGTAGTGGGAACAAAACAAGTCATCCCTAGTCTCAGTGTATCACATGGTGTGTTTGTCTGCATCAAACCCAGAATTGGTCAAGCAAACACAGCTGGATAAATGTAATTGCTAGCTAAGCAAGCTGCCACCGCTGAGCACATTTTATAGTCAAATGTTTTGGAAAGGTCTTGTATGATAAGAGAAAACACTTGATCTTTGTCTTACTCTTAGTTTCTGTCTCAAGCAGAGATCAGGGAGGACCACCTGACTTGAAAAACACTTCACTGGTCAATACATCATAGAGTTGCTCTCAGGTAGTTATTTCCCACAGGTGTCTATTCTGTCAGCAGGGAATATTTTTGTGGTTTTCCTGATGCCCGTAATTTTAATGCCAACACTGAGCATTATCGCACAGTTTTAACTGTACTACAGGATCAGTTTGGAGACACTAGATTATATCCCTCTCCTCTCTGCTCCTTCAGTCCATCGTTCTATGCTGGTCATCTTGAGGTTTAGATACAATAATTTAAGCCTCAGATCTTTCTAAAATCGAATGAAAACAAGAAGTACTTTACAAGAAATACAAGACTACTATCGTCAGACAAATGGAAGCATCTGATCACACGTTTACACTCAAAGACACAAATGCAGAAGTTGATGTGATGTAGTAGTGGAGTTTCACCATGGTGTATCCTTTAAAATGAAACCACAGAAGTCATACGAATGTGGCAACTGCACACTGCAGCCCAGGGGAAACCCAAACCCTCAGTTCTTCATTTCTTTATACTGTTAATTACAAAAATAACACATTATCCTTTGTTCATCCTGTCAGGGAATTTCTGCCTCTCTGCTGTTATCTATGGTAATGGAATGTGACTACATGCTGACAGTCTGTATAATGTATCATATTTGTAGTATAATGTAGCATAAACTTGTCAACATATGCAACCTTCTGGTGGCACTCATATTGGCGTTGTATCAATCTGAAACATCTCATCCTGGTAACTAAATGCTGTTGGAACAACAATGTATTCCCTGGACGGCTGCATCACTCCTAACCCCCATCCGATTCCTAATCCTCCCACACCCCCAACCTCAATCTCTAACCACCCTACACTAGGCTTGTTGGTGTCTAATTTTTCATAATGTCCACACATTTTACCACAATATATGTTATTTGCAGAAAAATAACACAACTATTCTGGTATTTTTAAATCTTGGCAGAGGGTTCCCCACGATTATATTTGGCGACCAGAAATACCATGTCGTGCTGAAAATATTTAGTAAATGCTCAGCTTTGTATGACTTGTCTCAGTGTAATCGGATGTGCTCGCCAGATCAGTGCTCGTGATTTTTTAGTGAGCCACTTCTGACTAGGGCTGGTGTATGGGCCGCTACCAATACAATTTGCTGGACTGTAATGAGAAAAAAAAATGTTTGTAAACATATTCAAAAAAGTCATTTTGCAGTTTGGCACCCCACAGTTTGAGAACCACTCACCTGTACAATGTTCTTGGGAAGTTTTAAAAAGATCCATGGAATATTTTTATATTTACTGTGTTCGCAAGATCATTTTCAGCCGCCCTTTCCGCCCTTTGTTGCCACCTAGCACTGCTCCTTCAATTTTGCAAAATTAAATTGTCTTTTTTTTTGTGAAATGGTAATCAGATCAATCATAAGACCATAAGATCAAATACTTTTTGAGTTATGTTGATAAGGTCAGATAAACCTTTTGAAATTACCTTTCCCTTTGCTGCCATTAAGCAGTGTTGGTTCAGTTTTTGTGCAGTTTTTTGTCTCAAAATGAAATCAGAAATAGAGCATAATTCATAAATTGTTTCTGTGAAGTAATAAGATTTGTCTCGAGATCTGAGCAGTTCATCACCCAAAAAGTGCCTCAGCAAAATTTGAAAATAATCTGTGAAAATTGAGTGTCTGAAACTGTCCTTCTCCTTGCTATTCAGATGTATTCCCTCTGAAGTACAGATTGAGTTTAGCTGCTTAGATCACGGTTCAGATTGGGTTGGGGGCAGTGTTTGGCATCTAACCCTAGCCACCTTCATACAGTAAAAACAATCTAACCCTGGTCCCTGAGCTTCCTAGTCTTCTATCAAGTTTTGCCAGATTCTGGAAGATCGGAGAATAAAGAGTAGTTTTTGGTCACACTGGTTAATCAGCAATGATCTAAAACCAACAGTAATAATCACGTATCTATTAACTTCTGGAGCCACTGTACCTTGGCCTTGAAAGGAATGCTTCTCGACGGAGAATAAATCACACTTTAGAAACCACATAGCCTTTGCATGTAAAGCAAAAGAATAGTCAGATAAATTGTGGAGACTGGCTGAAGGATGTAATGGGGACATTTGGTGGAACTAAACCCCAAATAAGTTATGAGCTGCAGGAGCACAATTTTAGTAACTCTGCTTTAGTGACTGAAACACTTAGCATTATGTAAGAGGGATTCCACATCACCAGGATGGTAATGGAAAAGAAAAGGTATCCAGCCAGACATCAGAAGGAAAAATGGTCAGAAAATATTCATATTGCGTGGCATGAGGTGACAGCAGCCCCCCACGTTCAGGCTTGCAGGTTAGTTTGGTATGGGTAGCGTTTCTGCGTTTTCACCATGTTTGTTTAGGGAACTGGCATCTCAGAATTATCCTTGGTATGTGAGTGTGTGCTCTGACAGACCAGCATCCCGCCCGGTGTATCCCGTGTCGCGTGCCCCGCATTGCCCGGGATAGCGCTTAGGATACCCAAAGAACCTTAACAAGTGATTCAAACATTAATCTGACTGTATGCACAGGAAAAAAAATAATTGTTTATCCCTCATCTCTTCCATTTGTACAGATACAAAGAACTTGTAACGGGGAAGAGAGTCCGAACAGTCATTGCTATCCTATGGATCCTCTCCTTTGTTATTGGCCTCATTCCATTCCTGGGCTGGAATAAGAAGCAGACTGTGTGCAGCAATGAGAACATGTCTGGGAATGCCAGCGACAGCACCGCCCTGCAGAGCTGCCCGCTCAAGTGCTACTTTGAGAGCGTGGTGGACATGAGCTACATGGTCTACTTCAACTTCTTTGGCTGCGTCCTGCTGCCGCTGCTCATCATGCTGGGGATTTATATCAAAATCTTCAATGTGGCACGCAAGCAGCTGCGCCAGATTGAGCTCAAGTGTATCAATGGTGAGAACTCCCACAACCTGCTGCAGAAGGAGATCCGGGCTGCCAAGTCACTGTCCATCATCGTAGGCCTCTTCGCCCTCTGCTGGTTGCCTGTGCATATCCTCAACTGTCTCACACTCTTCTATGAGAACCTGCACAAGCCGCCCACCTTAATGTACACGGCCATCGTTCTGTCCCATGCCAACTCGGTGGTCAACCCCATCATCTACGCCTACCGCATCCGGGACTTCCGGAACACCTTCCGGAAGATCCTGTCCCAGCACATCTTGTGCAGGAAGGAGGAGCTTTACCTCAGTGCAAAAAGCAGCACATGCCCCACGGATCAAGTAAATGCGACTGTTGATCCTTTACTATAGAAGCACAGAGGCTTCCTCTTCTTTTGTCGTTCGCAGTTTGGAGCGACATTTACAGACTAAAAGGATATCATGTGTAGAAGGAAAAACATGAAATCCCGTGTTTGTGGATTGTAATGTATGACGTTGTAGCAAACGGCAAGTCCTCTATGGGAGGGAGTAGATTGTTC
This sequence comes from Stomatorhinus ivindoensis, assembly GCA_019775895.2. Taxonomy (NCBI): domain Eukaryota; kingdom Metazoa; phylum Chordata; class Actinopteri; order Osteoglossiformes; family Mormyridae; genus Stomatorhinus; species Stomatorhinus ivindoensis. The sequence goes on along the minus strand of JABFEB020000104.1, from coordinate 15,161,609 downwards.
TGAGATTATCTTTTGTAGAAGTGTTGATGGTAAAACAATGTCCAGGACCACAGATTAAATATGAGGACAGTTTTTTGGAAAACAACACTCTTCAACTGAAATCTAACCCTGAGCCTATTTTGCTCAGATTGTAAACTTGACAACTTTTCCATTTTTTTAGCTTTCTTTCTTTAAAAATTAATTATGCAGTTATTGGGCACATTTTACCATGGATTATTTATTGGATTGGCTAGGAAAAGATGCATAGAACTATCAAACCTCGTCAAGCAGCACACATGGACTTTGACAAAGATTAACTCTTGCTAAACAAAACATGATCTACCAACTGACTCTTGTAGAGAAGCTCTGTGCTGACATCAGCAATTCCAAAATGTGCAACAGTGCTTAAGCTGGCCATATGAGAATCACTTTGTTGTCAGGCCACAATTAATTGCGTCAATGTGTTATGAAAGAGGTCAAGAATTCCTGTGAAACATCAGGGACTCTTCTAAGAAACTGCTCTCTCTGCAGCTTCTGTGTTTATTTAGTAACCTCAGGAAAACCACAGAATAAGGAGTGGACAGAATCACAAAAGAAATTGAACCATTTACCTGTACAAGTGAATCTCCGGTGACACGATAATGTGAATCATAATTAATCTCTTTTGTAATATTCTATGGAAGATGTTTCAAAAGTAATAAATTAGACCTTAGTATTACCTACACATTCCCCCTGCCAAGACAGGCTACACTGAAGATGTAATTAACTTTAGCCAAATGTGAATCTAGTCACCACCATGTTACTGGAAACCTGGCTCAGACTATCCACAATAGACTTTTTTTGATGAGATCGTATCTGTTTTCAGTGCTAAACCTCGCATAAACACACGCAGTAGAACTCATGCGAAAATGCAGCTGTCTGCTAAATGTGAGAAAACAATTTATATTTCTGTCCTTTGTAGAGCAGAAGCCTAGTTTTCTGTGGAAGATAACACAGGTGGCAGAGCGCTGGCTCTCAGCACAGTCAGCCAGTTTCACTTCCTCCTCAGCTTCCTGTCACATCAACTGTACGTTCAAACATGAACGCTGGCATAAATCCAGAAATGACCCAATGACATATTTAAATGAAGTCATTAAGTGGACCGGGTTTCTAGGCCGGGTCTACATTTGGGCTTGGGCTCCCTTTGTTAGATTCCAACCTGCTGACTCTCACCCCCCAGATGTGTAACTCACTGGTGTGGTGCAGAAATGAACACAGCAGCAGAAATATGTAATGACTAGCAGCACTGACTGAAAGGGAGAGTAAAGTCTGTGATTTTGCCTCTTACATGAGATCAGCTGAGAGATGAATACATGGTGACCTGGCTCACAGGATTGTCAGTCTACTCACAAATACACAGAACAGCTTACTGACGAATCATGTCTATACGATTATATCTGTTATCTAGTTCCTGCTAGACAACATACTTTCAGTTTTTTCCAGATCGTAAACCACCTCAATCATTCTTATATCTGTAGATTCAGGATTTATCAGATTTATATCATTGCATGGTCTTCCTCTCACACTACCACACTACTAAATATATCTTGGGAGTTAATATTTCAAAGTAAAAATGACAGATAGGCTGTTTTGAAAGGAAACCATGCCTGAAACTCAGGACTTTAATAGCTAAAAGGTTGCAGTGACAGGATCAGGAAAACCTGGGTTTCTCTAACTAAAGAAAAAGCTCAACTTGCAGGGTCATAACGTATAAAATCTCTTTGTCTAACATCTGTCATCTGACGGCAGGTTTCCTTTACTTAGGGCTGTGCTACGTAAATTACATGACCAGTACAAATTTACTGCAACTGTACACAATGACTGCTCATTGAAAAAAAAAATCTGTAAGAGAACTTTTTTTTTAAATAAAAGTAACATTTCTTTAAAAGGTGTTCCGTATGTGATCAGAAGGAAAGCACTTAAATAACCTTATCAAAGTAAAGTGTGTCTGTATTTCAGGAAGTGCCTGCAACCGTTTTCCCCAGACTCAGACACTGCTGTAGGTGTGAGCGATTAACATCAGGGAAATAAAGCTGTAATCTCCAGCGAAGACGCCATCACATGGCTGTGGGCGCGTGTGTCAGGTTGGCTGCAGTCACTTCCTGCAATGCTTCACCGTCTCTGGAAGCGGCTCTCAGGCTCTGCAGGGGCCAGCAGAGGGACAATCATCTTATTTAATTTGAAAATAAACATTTATACCTTATTCCCAGAGGAATGATTTTTAGAACAAACCGGTTCTTCTACGGAAAGTTCCCAGCTTCACAGACAAGAAGATGGGTGTTGAAGGGTAACAAACCACTCCTCAATAAAGAGAGTGAGATAACATCTGTAGAATAAATATGGCTAACGCAAAGTACCAGCAAAACCAGTATGTTTATTGTAACTAGATCCCAGAACACATTTATTTCTGGACACAATTAAGCTACTTGCAGAGAGGGTCAGGACAGTGGGGAGGATGTGAGACCCATTCAGCTGGACCAAGTACTTGAATCTAACATAGCTGCATGTCAGGGCATCCACTAAATAAGGCTTCCCGAACCAAGCTGCATAAAAATATTAGATATGAAAGGCTGAACCAACCAGCCAACCAAATGCCACCAAGCCCGCAGAGGCTATGTTCCGTTTCCCAGTCTCCCAGAGAGAACGTCGGACATCTGCCGGTCAGACACGGACTCCTGCTGCGTCAGACCCATGGCCTGGCAGAGGTGCACTGCCAAGATGTGTTTACACTGTGAGAGAGGGGCGGGGAAAGAGACAGTCTCAGGTCCCAGTGAGGTGATTCCGAGCAGAGGTGGCGGACAGCAGAGAGAGAGACAGAGAGAGATAGAGAGAGAAAGAGGAAATAGAAGCAGAACACACAAGTTAATGCCAACCTCACCCCTATGCTCCATCCAGCTCAGTTTACTGATCAGAGAGAGACAAACGTACAAATAAGGACGGTGTTCAGAGAAACATCGTGTAGGGCCTACGTGGGGTCAGGGTCTCAACTCTGAAACACATGCTAGGTGCTATGAAAATGTGGTTTTTGCATCACATGGTCTGCTACTGGCTGTTGCACAAAGCTGCCCCCTGTGCAAATTTTATATGTTATATTATATTTATTTATATACATACATATAAATAAATACACACACACACACACATATATTTTACTATATATATATATAGTAAAAACCATTATATTTTCTTTACTTTCCCTTTCTTATAGAACCACATGGTTACAGTTTCTCAGCAGTCTCGTTATTTTTAGGGTATTATGCCGAGACCAACTGATGTGAAATGACCTGTGCTGTGCTGGGTCAGCATCAGTCAGACTCGCTGCATCACGGAGGTTGGGGAAATACGCCCTGCCCTGCCCTGCCCTGCACACACACACACACACACACACACACACACGGCACTAGTAGCTGCTCTGCGGGTGCCAGGGACCATTTACCAGCAAGCTGTTGTTCTTCCGTAGCACAGAGAAGGCAAATGCCGGACAAGGGCAGTAGTGGCATGAAGCAAGGCAGCTGTACAGTTTCCCAGAGCCCCCGAGCACCTGTGGCACAGAATGAAACCGTAAGGCTTGCCATGCCCCCCATCACCATGCACCAGGTCAGTGCGAAGATTGATGGACAGATCATTCACACTAAACAAAACAGATTCCAACTCAGGTCAGGTTGGGGAGCATGGGAGAGAGACACAGTACCGAAAGAGTCCGGTCTCCGTCTCAGGTCACTGTTCATGTCTCACAGCCATACAGCAAGACAGGGAGCACCAGGACTCTAAAGACTTGGACCTTTGTCCTCTTGCAAAGATATCAGGAACACCGCACACTCCTTTCCAGTGACCTCATGACCCCATATGCTCTTCCAATACATCTGCTGACTTCATAGGTAGAGTCACCAGAAACATGAATGTCGCTGCTGAGGCAAGTAAATCTCTCGACTAGGTCAACATTATCCCCACAGACAGACACTACTGATGGCTGTGCCTAAGAAGTCATTAAATGCCTGGATCTTGGTCTTTATCCAGGACACCCGCAATCCAAGACACTCAGAATCCTCGCTCAGTCTTTTGAAAGCCCCAGTCAGAGCCTCCATTGACTCTGCTAAGATCACAGCATCATTGGCGATGTAAAGATCAGTAAATCTTTCTTCACCAACAGATGCCCCACAGCTGCTGGATTCCAAGACCCTGCCTAACATCCAGTCCAAACAAGCACTGAACAGAGTAGGAGCAAGAACACACCCCTGACAAACCCCAGAATCAACTGGGAAGAACGAAGAGGTTCTCTTTCCACTCTGCACAGCACTCACACTACCAGTGTACAGGCCGGCCAAGACGTCCAGCAACTTAAAAGTCTCAGGATGTCCCACAGGGCCACTCGATCAACAGAGTCAAATGCTTTACGGAAATTGACAAACGCTGCAAGAACCTCTGCCGATGTTCGTGCTTGCGCTCAATGAGAACCCTCAGTGCAAGGATACGGTCGACGGTAGACGTCTTAAGCGTAAAGCCAGATTGTTCCGGTCATTGACAGGCAAGCAAGTGATCACGGATCCTGTTCAAGGACCTTATCCAGCACTGAGAGCAGTGTTATCCCCCTGTAGTTGCCGCAATCCAGGTGATCACCCTTCCCTTTCCAGACAGGGAAAGCTTGCCTGCAATGCCAGTAGGACAGCCTTACCACCAGCCTGGAGAAGTTCACCCGGGATACCACAGATCCCTGCGGCCTTCCCTACCCCCAGCTGATACACCACCAGTGCAAACTCAGTCAGACTGGGTGGTTCACGGCTGATAGTAGGATCAGTTTCGAGAACTGTGGACCCAGAGATGTTCAACATCCTAGCTGGAGAGTCAGTTTTAAACAACCGCTCGATTCCCACTGGCAAAATAAAAAACAAAAGCAAACAAATAACATGTCACTGTTTGTACGGCAAAGCCCCTATATAAAAATCAGCACTCCATTATTTTTAGTGCTCCTCCCTTCTGGGAATCTCCAACAAAGCCCCCTCCCCTCAGTCGCAGCAAGAGCTGCAAACAGCACAATGCAAAATGGCCTTTGACCTCATGATTTCATTTCGCGACCTGATTTGATATACCACCCCCACCCTGGCTACGACCATCGATTTATGCTGCAATATATTACAAGCAAGCTCTTTTGTTTTCGAATCCCACCCACATACCCTCCAAAATTCCCACCTTTCACATCACCCCCCCCCAAACTTCCACCACACTCTGCACTGCCACTACGAAATGCCAACATTACGCTTATTTAAGCACAAAACCGAAACTCATACCTATTCCCATGCCGTTTGAAGGCTATTTCTCCCCTTCATCGTCTTCAGTTCCTGAGAGACACCATTGCAGTAGAAGGCCAGCATAACTACACTGATAACATTTTAAAAATAACACACAACCACATTCCCTCAGCACTCAGAAATGACTCCTAACCCTCCCCCCATTCCCTGAAAGCACCTTCAGGCTGCGCTCTCCTGTCTGTTAACTGTCAGAACTGCTACCCCTATAACCAGAACCAGCTGCCATGTTTACACCACACCTTATAGACCACCCTACCAGCCTGAG
>JABFEB020000104.1:15130768-15141839 GCA_019775895.2 Stomatorhinus ivindoensis | reverse complement strand
AAGGGGGGGGGGGGACAGCATGGAGAACCACTGGCTTAGGGTGAAGTCATTCAGAACTCAAGGAAGGGTTACTACGAAAACTACTGATTCCCTGAAGCTTCAGCCAATCAGATTTGAGGAAGCAGGCTTACAGTCATAGGAGAGGATGTGTCCACTCTTGCCCTCATAGATGACATGGCCCTTGGACAGCGCCTCCCCCCTGGTCTTCTCCGGACTGCTCAGGTCCTCCGTAGCCAGCTTGGTGATGGTGCTCTTTAGGAGGATCTCTGCCGGCATGCTGGACTGCGGCAAGGCTGGCGTCCCCTGTTTCCCAGCAACCCAAACCAAGGCCAGTCTCAGCATTTTCAGTAAAAAGATTTTGATACAAAAGCATTCACTGATCTTGTCCCTGAGGGTCCCCTAGCCTGGCGTGAGAATGAAGTACCTGAGTGATCGATCCCCCTCGATAGGGCAGAGCCTCGGCCGACACCTTGGCTGGAGTGCCCCTGGTGATGCTCCCCTCTTGGATGGCAGAGATGGGGTTTGCTAGGGGACAGAGACACAGATTTCATCAGCATGGACATGTTGTTACTCTTCACCAATCCCCCTGTCATTTATTAAGGCAGCAATAACACACATCTTCCGGTGACTTAAGCCAGCATGGTGAAAAATACACGCAATATATTAAAAAAAAAAATTTTATTAAATAACTCAGTTAGTCAAAAGGGCAGAATAATAGAAAGTGCACAGGACCAAGGGAGCCAGTAGAGGGAGTTACATACCTCTAACACCCTCAAACTGGGCACGGGAAAGGAGGCCCTCAGGCTGTGCGCAGATCCCCCGTGGTGAGCAGTCCTCCTGCTTGACGTAGGACACTGCAGAGGAGAGGAGACATGCAGAGAGGCGTCAGAGCCAGCCTTGACCACGGCATGGACAGCCGTGACAGTCGACCGCCGATCAAACATTCACGTTCAATCTACAACCACATCCTCTACATGTAACCTGATAGGTTGAAAACAACTGCCGTAGTGAAGCGTGACTTACAAGGCAATTACACCAGACTCATTAAAAGTGCACCACAACTGAAGAGCTCCAGTTACTACAGGCATAGCAAGGAGTACACGGACGGCCCAGACAGAATCCGGCGCCCGCCCCTCACCAGGCTTGGCAGGGTCCTGCTGCCTTGGCAGACCGAGTGATATGGATCCCACAGAGCCCTTTCCTCCCTCCTGACTATACACAGCTTGGCTAGACGAGGGCAGGTATGTGCCAGGAGTTCCCTGAAACGTCAGGAGAAAAAGTTACAGCCGACTCGGAAATTCTCCCCGAAGGTTTAAAGGGACGCCAAGAACAAAACGTTACTTCGGAAGGGGGGACGTGGGTGGGTGGGTGGGGAGGCGATGACTTGGAATATTTTCTAATACGCACTTAAAAATTCCACTGTGCAAGAGTCAGTAAGCCAACTTGCAGGGCTGGCCGTTTAGAGATGAGGGGGCGGTGGGGAAGGCTGCTCTTATCCTAAACATGCATCTGCCTTTGCGAAACTCTGCCCTCCTCCCTCACCTGGGAAATGGAGCCCCCCTGGATGAAGGACGGCTTGTCGGAGGGCTTGGATGTGGGAATGAGCGGGGGCGGGGATGGAATGTTGGCTGGCCGGCTGTGCCTGGAGAACGCCACGCGGACTCCGTCGGACTGGCTCTGGAGCACCTGGTTCGGAGCCGGCTGCAGCACTGGAGAAGGACAGGGACCCAGAGTCCAAGAAACATCAGCACACACTGCGCTATCATCCATCCATCCATCTCATCTTACCTGTCACTAGCAATCACGGAGTCAGAGGAACACTGCGAAGGTCCCTGATCTGCAGCGAAGTGTGCAGACGCGCCGAGCACAGTGCAAGGCATACAGATTGACACGCACAGTACAGCTGTGGCACAGTCCCAGGGTGTTAACGACCAGGAACAGAAACCCACACAGCTACGTATATCCTCTGACCCGGTTCTGATGCACTCTCCCTTTGTTTCGTGGCCTGCTCAAGCTTCAATACTGCATGGGCCAGCAGTGCTGACATCCCTCAACGTGCCGGCCCGCTCCGCTCTCGAGGGATGACAGGCCAACAAAGCCAGCTCTCCTTTCCTGTAGCGTGACACGGTCACTTCCTTTCAGGGCCTCGCCGAAATGGAAACTCAACTCTGGCCCCAGGCGATGTACGTGGGGCGTTTATAAAACATTAAAAACGCGGAAGACAGGCAGGCGGCACCGTCTCAGCCCAGTCCCAATCTACCATGCCTCGGCGACCAATCCGGAGGCAGGCCGGGGACACAGCGCTCCACGTACAGAGCAGGACAAACACACAGCGCTCTGGGGGGCAGGTCGTATTTACTCAATTAGTATTTAGGAAACGTAGGCCGCCTGGATCTTTCTTGCAGCCACAGACCAGATAACTAGTTAAAAACTAAAATCTGACTGATTAATCAATTATAAACAGAGATAAAATTGGGCTGACCTGGAGGGACACTGTAGCGGGATGCACTGGAGTCTGGCTGCGGCGAAGCCTTGCTCAGCTCCCGGGGGGACAGCCTGTAGGGGGATGCGGACCTACCCGTGCTACCATGGGACTGCGCCTCCTGTTCGAGAGCCAGCTTCATATCATACGGCATGTAGGTGAAGGGTTTACCTACGAGGAGGGAGATAAAGGACAGGGACAAAACACTCAACTGCTGCAAAAATGCCTCCTCCGACATGAGCAGCTTTGCTTAGTTCCTCATATATTCAGTGAAATCACAAATTCAGTGAAACCACAGAGCAGGTTGTACATGCTTGCATATATGTTGTTACCAGGACACCAAAAGTATGTAATTGACTATACCAAGTATAATCCTTGGGATTAAATATTTAGAGTTTTGAGTGATCAGAGCATCGTGCTGGCCCAGCACGACCTTACCCTCCCGGTCCAGGATGGTGGGGCTGCGAGTGGTGAAGCGAGGGGGCGGCCGGCGCTCCGAGTCGGCCTGATCCTGCCGCTGCTTCTCCTCCTGGTGCGCGGACTCATGCACGGCCTTGATCTGATGCTGAAACATGGTGTAGCCGCTGAGCGGGGTGCCCAGGGGCATGCCAACAGGCCCAAAGGGAGCTGGCACCTAGGGGGGGGGGGGAAGGAGGAGGCGGGAGCTTGTCAGATAGGCCATGTTGGGACAGGCAGAGGCGTGCATGTGACCGGCGTCAGCCACTGACCATGGCGGGGATGGTGGCTGCGCGCTGGTGCAGCTGCTGCATGCTCAAGTGGCCTTGCTTGGCCGAAGACACCAGCACTGCGCCAGGTGGGCTGAGCAGGGACGGCTTGTCCATGGAGAAGATCCTGAGGGAAAGGGAGGGTAGATGGCCGCGTTAGACGGTCAGGGAAGCCAGCTGGTGGAGAGGAGCAGGAGATGAAACCAAGAGTAGTCTGCGAGTCAAAAGGTGGCTGCTTGCAGAGCATAGTGCTGACCTTTAACCTCACGCCACCCCTCCAGAATGCCTGTGGCAGCTGGACGAAGGGTTTTTCATACCATGGGACGTGGCAGCGAGCCTCATGCCTTCCCATAAGTCTGCCGACGATGCTGACCTTTACCCGAGCTTCTGCCCCACTCTTTATTCACTTATTTTGGGATGGGAATGACCGACCTCTTACATTTTTACCATAACTTGGCCCCCAAGATTACGGAGCCTTAGCTGCTCAAACGGTCATCGACGTGGTGATGAATATTTCAGCTCCAGACCAGTTAAGTAACGTGACGCTTGCATAAAAGTCTAAAAGTGATAGAACACAAAAAACAGCTCACAGAACGGCATGAAGAACGTGAGCGAGCGTTGCTGCTCCAAGTATCTGCAGGAATGTGCCTTCCAGTGGCAGATGTGTTTTTCTTTTGGATGGACTTCTTGGAAACGGAGGGAGACGCGCAATTCGACAAGCGGGCCGAAGTCTTACATGCCAAATAACAGTGCGAGCCAGGCACCTCCCCCACACCTGGGACCACGCGCTGCCAGTCCCACCTCTGTCACACGATCAGCCCAAAGTAAAATATCATTTTACAGCTTCAGCATAAGCAAGCAGCCGCAATCCCGAGTTGGCTGAACACTGGTATCCTGGTGTTCTGATGAGTTGAGCTACTTATTGAGACGTACTATCGAGCCTTTTTGTGCATGTGCAGTTCCACCGTTTCGGGGTTGGGGTAAGGGTTTTATGGGTTTGGATAAGGGTTTTAGGGTTAGGGCTATCGATTAGCACTATGGTAGCCTAACTCGACAAAGTAGCTCAACTTGACAGAACACCAGCAACCCTCATGGCAGGTCTGCTAAGCAAGGCCTACCTCTGCCTGTCGGGCTCGCCGTCTACATCCTCGTCTGCACTGCAGGTGGCGCTAGAATCATTGTCAGAGTGGGCCTCCCGCAGGGGTGCCCTCTGGGAGGGCCCAGGCCCCTGCTCAAGCAGCTCAGCACGGTCAGCCTTCTCCTTGGCATCGGGCTCCACCTTGATACGCACATCGCCGGGCAGCTTAGCGTCCGCATCCGGCGGCTCAGCCTTAGGCTGCACCGGGGCCTCATAGAGGGTGCGGGCACGATCGTCCGCACCCATGGACTCCCCCACGTCTGGACTCTTTTCTAGCTTGACCCGTAGCTCGCTGTACAGGAGCTCATGGCTCTTGCCGGACCCGTCCCGCTCTGGTGTAGCGTCGTCCTGGGGAGCTCCATCAGTGCGTTGCTCAGCTGCCTTGGCCGGGTCCCCCTGGGACGGCGACGGAGCGCTCTCTGTGTCCGAGCTGTTCTCCGCACCTGAGAAGGGGACAGGACACATGCTCAGTTTCCTGGACTTCCTTGTGGTTTGGGTACCTTTGACACCCAACCAATTTCAGTGCGGTCTCTCCCCCGCTGACCTTCACTGTCCTCGGGGTTCTCCTCCTCGTTGTAGCCCTCGTTGTCCTCCTCATCAGCGGCCGAGGTTGTGGAGGCCACGCTCTCGCTCTGGGATACGTCACGGTCTGCACGTGAGCGCCGGACGTCCTGAGAGCAAATAGGGGAAGCACACAGAGATATGAGCGGGGCACTGTCAGCACTCGCCAGACATGATATCAACAGGCTGGTGCAGTCAGGCCCAAACCTGTTTGTGCTGCTGAAGCAGGTTATCCAGGTTGTGCCTCCTCTTGTAGTTGAAGTAGAAGTTCTTGCACTGTGCCTCACTCTTGGTGCCCACCATCTTGGCGATGGCTGACCAGTTGCGTCCGTGCTCCACTAACCCTATAATCAGAGTAAGGGTAAATGGCTCCCCCAACAGGCTTGCTGCTGGCCCACTGTCACCGGTGACAACCCAGGTTTAATCTCGTATGACAGGGCAGAAAGCAGCCACATTAAACTCTGCCCCTTCCTTCCAAAGAGTCCCAGCTGCTCCCAGACTGAACAGGTATCTGGCCAGTCTGCCAAGACACTCCAGTCAGCTTTGCTGTTCTCATGGACTGCCAGGACATGGCTTAGTGTCAGGCTGGAATTTACCGGTAAGCCTCATCTAACAAGATGGCGTGCAGTAGAAAGCCTGATCAATGTGACATGGCCACGGAGGTGACAGCCCCAGGGACATCACCAACAGTGTCAAGGCGGAACGCGACTCCGACCACCCGCCCTCAAATGTTAACAGCACTTATTACCACTGATGTGAGTTGCCATTTCCCAGGGTTTCCTTGGGCTGGCGGTACAAAGCCTGGCAATACTCTCTGACTTCCACTGCAGGGCAGGGTGCGTGTTTGAGGGATCGTCACTGAATGACCCCTTCCCTGTCACGTGCCAAACACTAACAAAGGCCCTGTAATACTGAACAGATCACTCTGCCAACAGAAGCCTGGTATGCTGAAGACGATACCTTCTGTCTGGAGTGAAACAACTGGCTACCCTGGGGAGATGCAAACCATGCAGGAGAACTGTCCCCTGAGAACCAGAAGCAGAAAGGCTTTATATATAAACCCATTTTAGACACGAACATACTATGCCTTACCAGCACAGAGGGTTCATCATCACTCGAGGTTTAATAACATTCACGCATTAATGTCACGCTGCTTTTGAGAGCCTATGTGTGCCTATCACGTCTGCCAATGAGAGCTTTAACATCTGAATAAACCATAATTGCTAGATAAACCTGCAGAAACCCATCTCACTCCTAATCTCTAAATGGGTTAAAGTTCTGCTGACCATGCTCACCTAAGACACCAGGACTCTAGGGTATCACACATCCGAGGTGCTAGACTGAGTCTGTAACCCTGCCAACGCACTACTGCCCTCTTAATGCCCATCTTCCCATGGACGTGTACATCCTCTATCAAAATAAAAAGCCTTTGTCCGCTATGAAGGATTACTTTCAGGCTACTGACTCAGTGACAGAACACCGGCGCTCGTTTGAGTAGGAATGCCTGGCCGACAATGGCAGCCCCTGAAACCAGCTCACAGGGAGGAATGAAGGTGAAGGCAGTGACAGAGGGAAGCCCTTTACCTTTTTTGGCCACTTCCATCTCTTCCTCAGTCCAGCGGGAAGTTTCACCTGCTTCCACGGTGCCTGTGAATCGAAGGGGTCAGCCATGTCAATCAGGCTGTCACTGTGTCTCTCAGGGGGGCGTATAATGCCGGGAGTGCTGCTGTGTCACGCCGGGGGTCATGTCAGCGGCCTGCTAATCTAATGATCTGTCTGATCTGCCCCTTTCGGCCCGCATTCCGTGTCAGCTGACCACACTGCAGCCAGAGTCTTGCCACACCACGCTCGGTAACCATATCCCAGTGTGGCCCTTGGCCACACGACTCAACGTTTCGGAGAACGTGGAGGTTGCAGAGGGGCAAGCAGAACGTTGCCCCCTCTACCTTCTCCCCCAATGCCAACAGCCAGAACTCCCCAAGACTGTAAACAGAAGACAAATATAGCTCCAGTTGACCCTTGACATTTTCACGATTTAATTTTTTCCAAAGCAGAGCTATGAGTGAGTGTCTCTGAAACTTGTCCAAAGGAGCCGCTGCACGGGAGGCGTCTCTGCTCTGACCATATTGAGCTCACAGGCGGCAGAGCACCAGGCATTTAAACTGATGAAGGAACACAGATTTGTAAAATCTTTTGTTTTTTTTTTTTAAAAGAACTGAACAACATCACGGCCCAAACTAACTATGTGCTGAATTCATTGTATGCATTTTCTGTCAGGGCTCAGAACAGGAGCAGTCGCACATCCTCAAAATGATTCTGTCAGCATGCACACATGAAACAAGCACCAAGTGCAAGGGCTCCTTCCCGAGATATACGTCAGCCCAGCTGCCTCACTCTGAGCCCTTCCTTCACTTATTGAAGAATGAAGAGGGACAGACAGATGACTGACAATACTGTGTGGCCGACAGCTTTAAACTAGGGCCCACTGATTCTGGACTGATTCATCAGGTAAAGGGGAAAGTGACAGATCAAAGTAAAGCACGAATTGACCTGGGTTTATAAGGACCTCAAAGGAATAAATGAGACTACAGGAACAAGAGTGGAAAATGCGCAAATGTATGCTACTACTTTCGTCCATGCCTCTCATAAATTGTTCAGAAAACTTTTAAAAGTCACAAAATTCAAGAGCTGCCTTTGATCTCCAGGGGTATGTTAAGTGGATCATAAAGCAGATTATACCATGACGATTTGGTGGTGGTGGGGGCAAGAAGGGTGTGCAAGCACGAGGCTGTTGAGGTTTCCAAGAGTTACCAGCAGGGGGAGCAGCTTCAGCTCAACAGCAGACACCACATGGCTTCGACATCTGCCCGACAACCAGGACAGCACATGCATTCAGCTGGGAAAACTTGTTCATTGGTTACATTTACTGCCATCGTCCTTTAGGACAGTGATTTAGCTAACAGCAGCCAACCCTATGCTGTCCCTTTATGTCCCTATGTAACTACAGTCTTGTGGCTATGGTTAACAAAAAGGATGATGAGTGGCAAAAATGTTGAAAATGAGACACCCTACTCTCTCTAAATCATGCCCACACCAATCTATCCCAGCAAGGATGCTGAAACAAAGCCAAGTGGACAATGATAACCGGGCTGCTACTGGTCTGATTTTAAAGGGACCAACCCTAAAAAATCTCCACTTTGCGTACTCATGCCAAATGCCTTTTCCGCAGCAAAGCTATGTGTCTGGCAAAAGGAGGTGCGACTGGATGCGGAGGGTGCCCTCCCTGGGGTATAAAACACCTTGCCAGACAGGGGGAAAAGGTCTTACCCCTGGGGGCTTGTGGGTCCATGGCTACAGGGGTAGCCTTGATCTGGTCACGCACATTCCTCTGCACCGACTCGGTCTTGGGCAGCTGTGCAGGTTCAGGCAGCACTAGATGATGGACGAAGGAGAGCCAAGGAGGATGCATAGGTGAACAAACAGGACCAAAACACAAAAACAAAGTCAAAGAAGGAGTAGAACTTTGGAGAACGTGAGTGTAAGGCGAGGCCTCGGACGGCTTGTTTTCTACACTTGGGGAGGGAAGGACACTCCAGGCTTCTAAGGCGATAATTTCCTGCTGGCATGCTATGTGAATGGTATGGCAAAGGTGGCAGACTAGTGGAGGCAGGCGGTGGTGGGCTTACCTGGCTCGGGGGGTGGAGGCGGAGGCTCCTCCGCCGCCACGGAGGCAGCCTCACTAGCCATGGAGCGCGTGGTGATGCGGCCCTTGCGTCGGCCCTGGCTGTTGGCAGTCTTTCTGCCACGGGGGGCGCTCTGTTCCTTCCCGTCCTCGTCCTCCCCGCCGTCACACTTCTCTTTGTCTTTGATGTCCCTGGAGAGGGTGCAGAGAGGCAGACAATTTTGGTCACGTACTGCAGTATCATGGTCCGATTAATCCTTCTGCCGTAACGTCCACCTTCAAAAATGTTCAAGCAGAGGTTATGGGGTCATTCTCAGGTACCACAGGACGGCATCGGATACACTAGGTAACTCAGAACCTTCGAAGTACAGGCCTGATTCCATCAGAAACTCCGGGGGAGTCCCATGAGATTTAAAGTAAACCCTAAGACATCTAGAAAATGAGCAAAGCCTGGTTTCCACATAAAAATCATTTCGTCCAGAAGCCTGATTATGGTCATGAAGAGCAAGCTGGCAGTTTTTAAACTCCAGGGTTCCTTGCCCACCCTAACCCTAACCAACACTCACTTGGGTTCCTCCTTCTCATCTTTCTCCTCCTCGTCTTTCTTCTCCTCGTCCTCCTTCTTCTCTAACTTCTCCGATTTGTCTTCCTCGGTCTTGTCTTCAGACTTCTCTTCCTGCGAGGGCCGCGTTATCTGTTGCTAAGGGGATACATCAAACCCCATCAGCATGCATTGCTACATGGCATCGTGCGCATGTGGGAGGGAAGGGAGGAGGGGCAGACTTGCAGGCATGTTTCCCTATTTATCATGAGCTACTGCTTCTTAAGAGGACCACAAAATGTCAAGTTATGGTTAGACAAACTTGTGGGCTCTACAAACAGCATGTTGGAAAGACTGCAGCCTTATGTAGCCAGGGGTCATGGGTGCAATGCCAGCACACTAAAACAACAGTCATTGACTCCTCTTTTGAGTCACGTTTCAGGCCCCGGAGATGGTGTGTACGGGAGATAAACACTAACAGAACAGCTCATGCCACATATTTGAACCAGGGACAGCAGAATGTTCTCAGTCTGGTTCATTTTTCCACAGCAGTGAGATGATGATAGTTTGGAGGCTGCAATCCAGCTGCATTCCAGAAGCAGGCTGGGATCAGAGGCAGGCTTCTTATGCTTAGTAACCTCATTAGGAAGGGCAGGGTACCAATGTGGAGGGGAACAGCACCAGAACAACGCACCAAGCCCGATTGAACTTTAATTCCAGTGCCAACTAACATCATCCATCATCATGGAACGGAAAAGATCAGAAACCAGCGCCATCAAACGGTCTGGTGATGTTTTCCATGTGAGAAGAACATTTTATTTCAGCACAAAAAAGTAAAGTCACAAGTGCTACAGAAAGCTCTTGCAGGCAACTATTGTGTCCATCATGGTGTGGGGTGACTCGCCTCATATTAATCTTCATAACAAAATGGAATCAATGTTAACGGGTCTGGCTGATGAACCGCATCCACATGCAAATGACTGAACAGGTCCTGTTACTGTTTAAAAAACTGCATTGTCAAAATGCCGGGTTCCTCGGGGGTGCCACTAAGTTCCGTACTGCCATGTCAGTGCGTGCGGGTGGAGGGCGGGGGGGGCATCCAGTAGCAAACAAGCCAAGGGCATTAGAAATCAGCAGGCAGCCCACAACAGCCCATATGGCCGCATCTTCTGGAAGGAAATGAAAAATGTAAAGCTGATCTCCATAGACTGTCCCACGAACCAAAAACTGCACATATTGGGACCATTGGATATAAAGCAGGGTCCCGACACCTTGTCGATGCCCTGTCAGTTTAGAACAGCATGGAGACACAGTAGCCAGCATTTGGAGTAACAACAAAGACATCACAAATGGAAAAGAAAGAGGGAAGCGAAGAAAACCATCTGTGTACAAAGGGCCTTCAAAGCCAGTGGATTCATTATCCTTTGATATTCCCTGAGAGCCCTATCCGACTCCTACAAATGGGATTATTTTGTGGTGTTTGGTCATCTTCCTTATTGCCAAAGCATCCTTATCATATGAGGGGGCTTCATGAGACATCTGGGAAGCAGGAAACCAGAGTGACAGGACAAGGTTTAGAATAAAAACATAAAATAAAACAAAATGGAGGCAGCGTGGTCTTGGAATGGTCTTATTTTCCAGTGGCTGGAAAGAAAAGGTAGGAGATGTGAAAGAGAAAGACTCCAGAAAAACAAGTCCCTTCAAAGGGTAGAGGAGCTCATCAGCGCCATCCCCCATCAGAGGCGGGCAGAGTGGCTCACAGACAGCCCTGTGAGAAGAGGCAGGGTGGGCTGGAAGGGCCCCGAGCACGCCAAGGCAAACATCCCATGCTGTTACCAGATGGGCTGAGGAATGCCAAAACCCAAACTGCAAGACAGACGAGGCCGAAGAAAAAAAAATGTGGGGGGGGGGGGGGGGCAAAGCGCAAATGAACGGGTGGGGG
>JABFEB020000104.1:15103302-15126838 GCA_019775895.2 Stomatorhinus ivindoensis | reverse complement strand
CCCCCCCCCAGGTGTGGAAGCCAGCCAAGTTGGCATTTGCGCACAGGGGCCTGCCGGTTCAGGCTGCCAAGAGGCAGACCCTCGGCTCTCATTTGCCACAGGTCACTGGCTGTTTCAGCTGCACCAGCGATGGCTCAACTGGCATGAGAAGGTGACAGCAGTAAGAGGCACAGCACACGTTTCTGAGAGCGATATTCTGCTGAGATCACACTGTGCCCACGTCTACCAGCCAGAGATACAGAGGAAGTAACATGTAAATTAACCTCTTCAGAGAGCTCAGCAAAAAACAAAAAAGTGTGGGAGTTTAAGCCCCCGTTAACCTCAGCCAAAGCAGGCAGCTGACCCGAGTGGGTGGCAAAGTGACGGAAGCCTAAATGCATTCGAGAAACCAGTAGGCAAGATGAAGTTTGTTCAATCTGTCTCAAGGACAAAATTTACAGAGTTTCAGGGGAACAACTCCCAAAGAATTCATCTCCGGTGCAAGACGCCACACAGAAACAGCGCCTTTAAAGTGGCCTGCAGATACACGACCTTCACATTGCAGTCTTTTTATTTGGTCTAAATAGAATCCAAACAGAACACTGCTCCACTCCATAACAATGCCTTCAAGACCAAGCCCTGTCACCTCATGTGAACCTGGGGCCGACAGCAGATTCCAATCTCCTCACACAGACACGCACATCCCAGCAAAAAGATGGAATGTCAAACATACAATCCATCCACCGTGGGTCACAAAGAAGGCTCGGAAGAGTCCAATAAGGTCAAAGGCACCCATTAAAACAACAAGAATCTGGTTCTACACAGATGCAGATTCAACTGGAATGGGCATAAAGTGGCAGCTGAGCATGTGAACAGGCAAAGACCATGGTTCGGGTAAAACAAATCAGAGAATTCATATACTGTTATATATGTCCTTTCTTAATATTGAGTTATAGATTCAAGGTGCCCTGGTCAAATCCTAGTATTAATTGGCCCCTTCATTACAGTAAGAGGTGACTCACACAGTATTCAGAAAACAATTGAAATTAGGGCTGCAACAACTAATCGATTAAATCAATCAAAATCGACTATTAAAATAGTTGGCAACTAATTTAATAATCAATTAGGTGGGTCTACGTTATTATACACATAAGGACAGTGGCTACACCCTAATTTGTTTTTGGATTTTTATGCAATTATTCAGATTACTTAATGCAAATCCTTCATTCAGTGGTGTAGTGGAGGGTAAATGCGCATAAACCCCCTTAATGCACCTTTTAAAAATTACAAAAACAGCGTTTACTAACCTTCTTTGAGATCGCTAATGTTAAGGATTTAAATAGTTACCCACCGTTTTTACTGCTGTGCATATAGTGTAACCAACTTAAATTTCTTGTTACCACTACACCACTGCTTCATTTCTTCATGATAGAAATTTATAGTAATATCAAATTTTGTAGTTCTCAAGACCAGTTTTTGAAGGTCTCGATCTTGTCATTCAATCAGCCGTATTTGTACTCGTTCTTGTCATGGACTCTGGATTTTATTTTGAGAGCAGCCGAGACCACAACTGAGAATATTCCTATTAATGAGCCGTTTACTGTCGGATTGGATAACTTCTCACTTCAAGTGCAACCAATGACGTTACTGCCCCAAGTTAATTTTATTTTTTATATAGCGCCAGATCACAACAGAAGTCATTTAAGGCTACCTTTCCCATAGAGCAGGTCTAGATCTTATCCTTTTATTAAACAAACAATCTAAATAGCCTTATGTTGTTTATCTTATTTACAGTTCATCCCTGTAGTATGCACACAAAAACCGGACACGTTTTAAAACAAAATTTGCCGCCTGCCGGTCATGGGTTTTTCCTCACCGATCGTCTTATTTGCATCATTCACTAAAGTCTATGGCATTTCACAAGAGCGCAAGCCGGTGCATTTTTAGCATAAAAATTTTCTCCGCAATAAATAAATACTTTGTCCGTAATAAATGTAGACACAATCGCTCGTGTGCTCTCTCTCCCCCCCCCATCAAACATGTGTATCAACATTAAACAACATCAAAGAATTTAATAATATTCTTAGTAGCAGCAGTAAGTAGTCTGTGCTTTTACATGAAAAAACTGGAGTACTAAATACATTATCTAAAGCACCATGCTGGTTGCACTTTATAAAAAAAGATTTTGTGTTTTTCATTACATTGATTCAGCTGGTACAATATTTTAATTTTTTTGTAATCTTAATGTAGCATATTTATTAATGTAGCACATTTATTTTTTTATGCGAGTTGCTGGAAACAACCTTTGTACAAAGACTGTTTGGGTTATTAAGAAATGCCGGAAAGAAAATTGGTTTTCGTCCCCCCCATCCACCATTGTTTTTCGATTAATTGACAGATTAACCAATTCTCAAAATAATCGCTAGTTGCAGCCCTAATTGTAACAACTTACCTATGTCCAGCACCTCAACTGTGGGTGGGGCACCCAAGAACATGTGTCATATTACAGGGAGACTGTAATGCATGGCATTCAAACATCCAGGATCTCCAGGAGCAATGGAAGAAGAGTCCAGATTCCCTCAAGCTGAGCCATTCTTCACAAGCAAGTGTGACAACCAGATAAAAAGGATTCTTGGGACCTTGTCAGCACTGTTTTCCAGCTCTCCATAAATCAGGACACAGATCTGTTACGTTTCCCAGCTCCTTTCCCCTTGCTTGCTGCCCCACTCAAACTCCAAAACGACGAGAGCAGCAGATTCACGAGAGGAACGCCGAGGCAAGGATGTTTTTTTTTCCCCCCACACTAGATGGCCTCCAAGGCTTCGGAAAATCATCACAGGGAATAGAAGCACAAGAACGTGGAAGTCCAAAAACATACAAACACAATTACATGAACACTGCGGGCAGAGATTCTTAAGAACCTTCAGAATTAGTCTAATTGACTTTCGGGTAGTAGTAAATGACCACAATGCATTTTAAAGAAGTCGTTTGGAAACCGGTCTCCTCAAACCCTGTTTTCATCTCTTAATCAAATTGACAGTGCTGTCATGAACGTACATGCACGCTGCATATCATCCCATTTAGCAGCACAGACACGCAAGATCCTGTCCACAGTGGATTCAGCTGCATCTCATGCTGTGGGTAAGCAAACGCCCCCAAAAGATTTTACCTAGAAGATAACCATGCTGTAACACCCAGCTTCACAAAAGCAGTGAAACATACAGCCAAATGCCTCCCTTGCGGAAGTAGCAGCCATTGATCACCAGCCACATCTGCATCCATGCTAGAAGCTCAACACCCAAACCAGAAGGAGCTTGACACTTAATGATGGTTGTGAACATATGGCGGCCATTTTAGAGGAGGAGGTGTCAAATGAGCTGTGAACCACACAGCCGTTGACCATCACAGCAATTCAGTTCCCACTGCTCTGGAATCCAGGCACCTTATTCTCCCAATGTTCAACTCAACTATTTGAAGAGCTAGAAACATATGCAACATCAAAGTGTCCAAGAGTCCATGCCCATAATTTCCTACAGTCTGTACCTGTTAACCCACTACAAGTCACGACACACAAACTCACCTGGTTCCGCCCCCTTCGTCTCCCATAGTTACGCCTCACCAGCGTCTTATAGTTCTGGTTCTTCTTCGTTAAATAGTAGTACAGGACGCAGTCAGAGACACACTACAGGGAGAGAGGAGGCTAGTCAGGAACGGGGACCTGAAGCACACACTGCTACCCCCCCCTCCCCCATCCAACAGTCTGCAGGGGGGTGTGACAGGTCAGAAAGACCCCCAAGGCTGTCAAGGCAAAAAACTGGGCCACGCTGTGCTGAGACATGTGGTTCTGCTTGATGACGGTGGCTGGCCCCGGCCCCAAGCCTCAGCACTCCCCGGAGTGAAGGATGAAGTCACCAGTGCCATACCCCCACGGCTCGCCCGTTTCCTCCTTGTGGTGACATGACCCCTTGCATTTTTCAACAGACCACACTTGGAGACACTGCTCACCTTTCTCTCCAAATACGAGGCGATGAGGCCAAAGTTTTTTGGATGTTGTACGAACCTGAGAGAGAGAGAGACAGAGGAGAGGGCATCATTGTCTTTTAACTGCGGCTTCCTGCCAATGCAAAAACAATGCTTAATAAGGACACATAGGAACCCTTCACAAATGTTGCTACAGAGCAAAGGAGCATCATTTCAATGATTTCTAAGATTTGCATGATTTACTTCTTAAAGCAGAAGCTGAGCTATTTTGAGCTGCTGGTGTGTCTTCTCAGAAGCACCAAGAGGGGGAGGTAAAAACGCAATAGCATACAAGTTAATTTTGCGACAAGTTGCTTAAATATAATTTCCGCAGTCTTGGTTGCCCATTCACAAACTGCAGCCCGTCTAAAAGAACGATTTTACAGTTCATGTTCCTGCATCTTCCTAGGCCTACCAAGACGTGGAGACTCACTAAACATTAAAGCTTATTTGCTGACATGTAATGCTGTTTACTCACTGATTACAACAATGGGCAGCAGAACACATACTGAGTAAGTGACAGAAAGACCTGATCAGAAGTGAGACTGCTCTGTGCTCACGCCTACTTACTTCTCCTTGAAGATCTCTTTCTCGTGCTCGGTCCAGACGTTCATGAACTGCCGTGCCTTGTACACTTTCATGGGGTCGTCCATGAGGCCATTCATGTTGATGAACTTCACCCGGCGCTGCTCAGAGTCGTACATCATGGGCGGGATGACGGACAGCTGACGCATCTGCTTCTCATTGTTCTACAGGGCGACAATACTTTTTGGGTGAGCCGCATCCAGACAGCATCCATTTCTGTGGTTTCCACCTGGCCACTCTGGACATTTTTCCACCGCACCAGGTACCGTACTATTGGTACTTCAAGAAAGTACCAAAAAGTATGGTGCTTCAAGGTGTTGGTGTATTACTGGAACTAATATATTATTATTGGTTCCAATAATAATATATTATACAGCTTTGCGATGTGCAATTTTAATACCAACATTGCATGTTATGCGCACAAAATTCTTACATTGCTAGTCAGCTATGTTAAAATAAACCTTTTTCTTACTTTCTGTACAGACGTTGTAGCACAGGGCATTAAAGTTTCGCAAAAATATTTTTGTTCTGTTACAGAAGAAAAAAAAAACCATTTCAATTTTAATTAGTATTCCTTTCATAGACTCATATGTTTAAAAAATCTAAGTTTTACCTCTGTTGCTATTGGATAAGCGATGCATGTGTTCTTATGATCATTTTCATCCTTGCCATTTAAATCACTTGAAGGCAGGTTTGTGAGAAATTTATGAACATGTTTCTTGTTTTATAATCTATACACAAACTGTATTACTGTATTCAAAAAAATATTCATCATTATTTTGAGTTCACAGGCAGTGTGTGTATTGTGTTGAGTTAGGCTATTTGCATAACCAATCGACAAAGAAAGCATTTCAAGTCCCACCCAGTACTGAAGAAGTAGCCCAGCTGGTCTGGCACTTTCGGTACTGGTAATTGATCAGAAATCAATGGAAAGGTGAAAGTACTGCACCAAAAGTACCGTAGTACTTTTGAATGTAATGCTACCTCAATCTGAAATAAGGACCTGACAATTGTGGTATCAGTCGGGTGAAAAAAAATTATATCTGACTTTTCTGTCAATATTACAAATCATCTCTGTTAAATTGCATTCAGTTCAGCTCAGGTTTGCAATTATTCTTTTCTCTTGGAAAAAGTATTACACAAAGCACACAACTAAACATTGAACTCCAGTGGAAAACAGTGCAATGTTACTTGGAAGTCCAGTCTCCTGGGATTTTAACTAAATGATGCAACATGAGCATGGCTAACATTCAAATGAAGTGTTTTTAAAGGCAGCACACTGACCTTCCTAACACAATGTTTATATTGCAGCAACACAGCCAACAGCAGCACACAACGATACACTGCTTACCTCCTGCTCTGACAGGCCATCAATTATTTCAGATATCTCATGCTCGCTTCGGGCTATTGTCGCAGATAGGCCGGTTCCGCGTTGGCCAACCCTGGGGGAGAGGAGTTACGAACCATAATCAGTCACTGGAAATGACAGGAAATCAAATTTACGTTTGCAACAAACAAGAAATAACCCGGTGAGCAGTGCTGTCATGCAGGACACCCTGAAACATGACCAGCACAGAGCCATGGGAATGGCGGGTGATGGCGTTACCTTGCGGCACGGAGCCGCAGTCACGTACCATCCGGCACATACCCAGGTTTATGAAGGGCCCTTTCCTGTGAGAGGTGGACCACGAGCCCACCAACACATTTCCATGACTCCTTTACTCTATAAAAAGGCACTGAAAACAGCTCTGGTTCTTTTGGACTTCCTGCTTAAGGCTTTCATTCTCTAAACAGCATATGTTAGGGCACAGGAGTCCAGAACAACTGAGTTGTGCATTTGTGGAAAAGGGGAAACAAAGGCACTGTATGCCAAATTACAGTAGCAGCAGTGTCAACAATGAGGCTTAAAAAAGGAACGACATGGAGTAGAAGTGGCAAGGTACTATGACCACTGTCAGAAGACAGACAGCCACAGCGGTTCCTGCTAACCCAGACCCTGGCTGATGCCGATACTCTCCTGCAGAAAATCATCACACCGAGAAGGACCTGGGATGGATTACACCTGGCAGGCTTACATAATTGTGTGGGGGGGATTTAACAGTAAGGGCCCCTGGGTAGCTCGGTCAGGACCCCGCCGATCAGCACACCTCTGGAAGCGTTCCTGCTGCTCCCGCTGCTTGCGGATCTCAGGGAACTGCCGCTCGTAGTACTCGCGTGTACGACTCTCCTTGGCCTTCCGCCGAGGGTTGTTTTCCATGCGCTCTACCTTTTTCTCCCATGCCTCCATCAGCTGGTCATAACGCTGGCAGATCTTCTGCTCCTGTTCCACACGGGAAAACCATCAGTGCAGATTCTAGGTATCACCCCCCCCTTCCTTGGTGTTTGGCTGAGGGCAAGCATACATAAACTAAACATGTGCGGGGGAGCTATTCCTGGGCCGTATTGTTGATATTGTACCATTGCCTAGGAAATGGCGAGCCAGAGAAAATCTGAAGTCCTGGCGGCAGGACGAGTCAGTGCTTAAACAAATTATGAAAGTCTCTAATAACCTATGTATCAGGGTCTAAGCATGGCAGAGTATCTCCGTACATATTAAAACAAGCAGGAAACTGATTTAAGGAAGTCCATCGTTACACATCTGGCCGTGAAATGTGCTTTTAAACTGCCATTTTCAGTAAGTAATTTCATATTACATTCAACACACCACTGTTACAGCTACATGCACCATCTACATGCATTGGATGACGAGGAAAGTAAAAATCTGAAGGAAACACTCTATGCTGCATTATGAAATTAAATGCACAATCAGTTTGCCGTGGCGAAGTCCCAGCCCTGTTCCTGCTCTCCACCACGCAATCCACCTTCCGCTTGGCCAGCAGCCACGCTCACTCACCCATTGTTTCGAGTTTAAAGAACCGTCTGCCCATACAAAGACCAAAGGAGGGGGAGCTCAGGATATTGAGTTTCTAAAGTATACCTTCCTAAAAACAGAAAAACACTTCCACATGTGGAGAACGTGATATTTTTAGACCAGGGCTTGCAATGAACAGAACAGGACCACAGGTTGCGAGCCAGGTGTCCGGAAAGCCACTCAAAGCCACAGGGCCGCATGAACGGAAGACTGTGGTTTAGCTGCAGGCCACTGTGATACCCATCCTTCCGTTTATCTCAAGGACTCCAAGACACCTAAAAAATAATGTGTCATGCAACCAGTAAGAGCGTTGGGCGAATTGCCATATGGAGATTTTATCGATAAGCATTAGCTGCTCTTCCTCGCACGTTCCAGGCCTTGCAGAGTCCCTGGTTAATTATTGGTCATCCTCTCAGAGGCCTGCTATTCTTTGGACACGGTTTAACTTTGAAGAGTGTTTTTTCTTTCTGGCAAATGTGGGGTGTGACCACCTCAGCGGTTTGTTTTCTTGCATTGGCTGCTCCAAGGCTTATTGTTAAACTGCAGTACACTCTAACTTAGTAAATAGATGCATACGTGTAAAGGGAAGCATCCATGGGAACAGGCACTCAGTCCTTTGTGTGCAAGTGTGCGCGCGCATGGGTGCCCAGTTAGTGAAACAGGCCTAGAAGATGAACACTGGATGCATGAAACTCACCCTCTGCTTGCGTGCGTGATTCCTCCGCTTGAAGAACAGAATGAGTTTCTTCCTCATGACTTGGTTGCTGAAACAGAAGGACACGTCTTCTCACATGAATTTTGTCACAGGTGAATGATTCACAAGAGGCCACGATAGCCCTACACATGATGATCGGTATGGCTCGCACCAGAACCAGTGACTGCTGCCAACCATGAGGACAGGGCGCTGGTCTGCATTATTCTGCTGTTCCATTTGTAAAAAAAGCATTTCAGGTCATTACAGAGGCAGCTTGATTTTGTTTAATTACTGCAAAAACAAGGCTTGCTGCATGAGATAGGTGCAGGCCAGCAGTGAGGTGAGGACTGGACACCATTTGCTAAAGCACTACACCCTCTCCTGCAGACAGGGTGGACAGGCCCAGTGCAGACAACCCCTGACCCCCGCCTGCTTTCCTGCTTCTAAAATAGACCAGGTCCCCCTCATGTCACTGTGAGGTACATGAAAGTGACTCGCCAGATCCCAGGACAAAGCCAGGCCGGGCGGCATGTTTGTGATGTCTACTGAAGCACAAAGGTGACAATTCCCCCCCCACACCCTCATGGGGGGCTGCTTCAGTAACAAGCCA
Organism: Stomatorhinus ivindoensis; assembly: GCA_019775895.2. NCBI lineage: Eukaryota > Metazoa > Chordata > Actinopteri > Osteoglossiformes > Mormyridae > Stomatorhinus > Stomatorhinus ivindoensis. The sequence continues at coordinate 15,118,039 of JABFEB020000104.1, read as the reverse complement.
CCTACCAAGGTCATCAACTTGATAAAACAAACGAACAAGAGAAAACACTAGATTATCGTCCTGCGTGACTTTTTATGGTGTTAGCTGTCTGTGACACTGACGCCTTTGGTGACACACAATGACAGTGTTTGTCCGGTGAGAAAAGGCTCAAAGAGCCAGCATGGAATATGGGAGAACGGGGAGGGCGGGGAGTCACAGGTGCTAAAGATAGGCTGGCCCCATGCACAGAGCCCTTTAAGTCATTGGTGTGTCCTTCATTACAGGTGACAGCCCACGACCCTGTTCAGGTACATACAGATCATGTGTAACGAGCGTGACGTGCAGATTAAACGCGCCAGTGATTCAACAGTAAGGGAAGGGAAAGGAGTCCGCAGCATATGCGTGCTGTGTGGATTGCAACACTGAAAAAGTACCACCCAGCTTCAGATGCCATGCACAGCTGCTAAAAGCACCATAAGGCCATCTCCAGTAGCCAGGCCACAAACGTTTCATTAAAGGAGACTTCATATCTATCACATATTAAAAGCAGATACTTACGTCTTGATATTGTCGTGGTAAACCTTAGTATCCGATGGCTGATTATAAAGCGGCTGCAAGGGGGAGAAATATACATATGAGGGTGAATGTTGCTAAGCAGGAAATGACTCCAGTAAATCTGAAGTTAAGCAACTTTGCGCTGAGCTCACAGCCGACACCTAGTGTCTCTGGGCGAACCCACACTCACCAGTTCCACCTTTGGCCCGAGTCCTTCAAAGATCTTATGGGCCTCTTCAGCCTTTTTCTGTGAATGAGGGAACATCTGGGTAAGATTCAGGTGGGGGAGGGACATGAACATGAATGCATCTTACATCCTTCACATCCACCAAGAAGAGGGCTGACTACAGTCATGTGCGTGTCCTGATTTTACGGCGTTTCTTATCGCCACTAAACCACACAAACCTTTCTACGGCCAATACACCATTAAATAATAAGTCTCTAATTGAGGGATTACACAGCCATATTCCCTCAGCAAGCACACAGGTATGATCTCAAAAAAGGGGCTTCTTTCCCAAGCGGCGTGTCCCCAAGGGCCTTGAGGTGAGCTGACGAGAGGCACCATGTGAGGGAATCGGAAAGGCGCGCTTGGTGGAGGTTCATGCCAGCTGCCGGAGCACATGCGAGCGGTGTCTGGGCTTGCAAAGAACATGCATCGCAAATGAGTGGCCTCTCCCATTGTGTTACAGAAACACAAGGCTCCATCATTGTCAAGCCTACAAATAAATTACACAGGCAGCATCTGACAGCAAATCCCACTGCAACAGCATATCGGGGCGGCATTCTTTTGTTAGGGGTGGGGAGAGGTGGGGTTGGTACAGAGGCATTCTCGCAGCTCTGTCACACTGAAGGGGTTAAAATCTGCCTGAGCAGGCAGCCACCCTTGAGACATCCTGCCAAAAAGCCAGCAAGCAAAGGAGCGAGTGAGAGATGAACTGCAGTAACCCAGAACACTCTCCGCCCCATCTCCGTTTCACTCTCTTAAAAACACACACACACGGGTGCCTGAACCACTCTCCGGGGGGACTGCGGCTTCAAAGCGCTACGAAACAGAGGCATGCATCGGCCGGAGATGAGGTTCATTTATTGAGCAGACGCAAAGCACATAAATGCATGGCCTGCAGGGCAGAGCATGAGGCAGCAATCCGCTCCAGGAAGCAGGCAGCTGGATGCTTTTCAAAGCAGAAATCTGCATTACCCATGATTCCAGTCACCTGTACAACATTTATTAGGGCAGCAAGGTTAAGTGGACAATAATGGGTCATGGCAGGTACGGTCCATGCGGCTGGGCTCGTCACTCCCCACCCACCCTGTTCTCGTCATAGATGATCTGGACGATGCTGCGGTGCTTGTGCTCCACAGGCGGGGGTGACACCGGCTTCTCAGGTTCCACGGGCTTTGCGGCCTCCTCCTCCAGTTGTTGCTGATAAAAACAAGTCAGAGTCACTCCTCCTCACAACACTACAACCTGTACGCATCCAGAACTGCGGAGCTCATTAATACACAGAAAATAATCTACATGATGCTGAGCCACCACATGTCTGTGAGCATTAAACAATGAGGCCCGTAACATGAATCATCACATTTAGCAGGACCATCCCTCCCTGCCAAACATGAAAATAAAAGAAGTTATTGGGCACTCAGCCCAGTACTTTTCTAAAGAATGCATTTATTAAAGTAATAAATGTGACTGAACGGTGAAGGTGTCCAGTGCCTTTTAGCTCAGTAATGACAAGCCGCGGTGTTCAAACCTTATGAATGAGCTGAATGATTGAGTTAATCTCATCAAGTTATGCAGCCAATTGGTCTTTATCGTTTAATGATATACACAACCAGGAAAAGCAACAGGCCTCTCAGATGCAAGGGTTACAGAAAAGTTACTGAGGGGAGATGGGTGAACAAATTGACACATTAAATCTGGGGACAAGGCATGGCCGAGTTCCTCCAGGACAAGTTGAAGGTCCTGCTAGACAGAGCAAGGAATTCAGGCATGTATGGCTAAGGAGGAAAGCTGTGGGCTGGTGGCAACCTAGGAAGCTCACATATAATACATAAATTACATCGATCTGAGTGTGGCTCAGCAAGTTTGGACACTGTGCCTGTGATCAGGTCACTGGTTCACACTCCAGGGTCGGCAAAGTGATGTGAATTGCTCTAAGCACTGACTCGTTGCTGGGCGTTTTCAAGCTATAGGGGGCCCTACACATTCACTCTATGTGAAATGTAGGGAAACATGCAGGACAAACAAATTCATAAATGGCATGTCAATGCCACGTTAAAGATAAAGACCAAATACCTATTTCAAAATTACATTTTCCAGCCAACATTTGGCAAGTTATACTACTTCAAAGAGATTCAAGGGGTACCTTGGAAATGTAACATACATGCAGAAATGCTTTTTAGACTTCCATGCAGCAATAGGACGGACCCTGGTCACATCCCTAAGACCAAAAAAGCCTCTATCACTAAGCCTGAAGAGACTATTGGCCAGAATCAAAACCAGTCAAAGATGTCTAGGTGTTGGGGGTTAGGCTGGACATATACAGCAATAGTGCACCTCTGAACGCCAGATTAGAAGACGGTGTTGAAAAGAATGATCCTCCATCACCCATGCACAGGTGAAGTAGCATCATTGGGAGGTCTTAAACTAAAATAAGCCCACACTGAAAGGCGAGTTTCAGCTGACTGAGGTCCCACCTGCTTTTTCTTCAACTTGAAGATTTGCTGTTCCACCTTGGCTATCTCCCGATCCACGCGGTCCATGCTCTGGATCAGTTCCTCCTTGGACAGCTTGGAGGGCGACGCGTCCTGCTCGTCCCCCATGTGTGCAGCCCCGGGTGAAGAAGCCTCTGCCTTAACACTGAACTGTGTCTCCTGGAACATGGCCGTGCAGTCAGAGTGTCATCCTTAGGGAGGGCGCACAAATTTCATAGAAGGACACCCGTAGCCTTAAGGATTATAACCGCACCTTCTTGACATCCCCTGTGGATCTGAGGCCATCCTGGACAGCATGGGGAAGGGGCAAGACAACACCACCTGTTGCAGTGCGTGTGAAGTGAGCTTCAGAGATGCTCTCGATGCGTGGCCGTTTGGACTCCAGGGCCTCATGCTCAGCTTGGGTGGAGGCAGCGTGGAACTGCTGCTCATAGCCATGCCTCCTCTCAGGGGGTCTTGGAGGTGGGGAAGAACAGAAGGTGATCAAGACGCAGTCCCAAACACTAAAAATGAGTTCAGGGAGAGGGAGTAACCTTTCAGCTCCTGGGTGGAACTCGGACAGCAGGGAGGGCCGGCGTCTCTGCTGTTGTTGCTGCTGCTGGAGCAGCTGGGAGGTGGAACTGACCTCCTGAAGATGCGGCCGGTAGTCAGGGACTCCAAATTCCTGCAGGGAAACAGGTCCATCAAGGAGGGTCCTTGAGATCCACAAGGAGATAAAGAGGCTGCCCACTGTGGGGAACATTCAGTGCCAAGATGACATGACACCAGACATCTAAAATCATCTTTTAGAGAAACAGTGAGCACTTGAAAATTAAATATTCATAAATAATATGGCCACACCCAAACATCCAAAAAATGTAGGACACAAGCAGTAAAGTGTTCTTCACCAGCATCACCCCACCTCTTATATTTTCATATATCTGATACCTACTGCAGCTCCAGCTAAAAAATATTTATATAGGAAATAGAATACAAATAATACCTAGCGCTGAATTTAAAAATGAGACACAAATCCTGAAGACTAGACACTGTAGAGCAGTTTTTAGGTTTAAAAAAAAAACACAAATAAAAACCAGTACTGATGTACTGTGGATGATTGGTGACACAAAAATGACAAAACTAGGCAGAGCAGAGCTGTGCCTTATGAATGTAGCATAACACTAATTACATTACAAAAACTGCATTATTCATCTTCCTCCACATGTAAGAATAGACAAACAAAATCAGCACTCATTTCAATCAGCTACCAATCAGCTACCAATCAGCTGACTGTGCTGGCACCTTTAATTGGCACTACTTTTCTTTATTAAGCAACATGGTATCATGTTTGATCTTTTAACAGTAAAAAAAAAAAACATGATTAAAAATAATAAGTCAGTTATAGTCTCTAATGTTGAAATACTTTATACATTTTTACCTGTTTATCCTATAGGAATAATGTGTAAAAGCAACAAATGCTTCTCAGCATCTCCAAAATCATACTCTGGCCAACATGCCAAACATGGATTGTGTAGAAAACCAAAAAGATGCAACAGTGTCGAATTGGAGTCCATAAGAGGGCGTTTCTGTAAAACTGGAATGCCCCTACAGGAACACCCCTACCATGACGTTGGTAGCAAAGTATTGGAGAACCCAAGGTTTATCACAAATATATTTTGCATAAAGGAGTAGTACATGTCAGTGAGTTATGTTTGCATGTAACGTTTTGTGTTTTTCCTTAAGCTTTAATATCATGTCGATAACAGAAAATTGTGTCTTGTCAAACTTAAGTTGCAATGCTAAAGTTGTGCAGCCGTATCGTCAATGAGAACACTACAGACAAATGTTAACTTGGCGACACCACAGTTATTTGTTAAAGAAAGTTTTATGGGGGTTAAATGAGATGTTCTGACTGTTAGATGCATCCGGCTTTAAACGTTAACATTAACTTGGTTCATGTCCACCACTGTTCCTGGCGAACAAGCACCCTGCAGAGATTAGGTCCCAGAACATGATGAGCAGCCCTGACTCAGTTCATGCATCTTAGTAATGTGAAACAATTAACATGTGCCACTGTGTATGAGTAAAACTAATTTCCTAACATGCTTGCCTTAAGATATGCACCATATTTAACTAGAAGGCAACTGATACTAAAAAGTGGAGATTTCTCAGAATTTATGTACTATTCACATTTTAAAGTTAATTTAGTAATTTAATGTGTTGGTCAAATGTTTACAAGTTGTTAGCTTAATACTTCCTCTCTCCTCTTTCCCTTGATTTTTGCACACTATGTATTTCTCTTTTTCTGTTTAGAAAAGGAATCGAGGATAAGGAAAGTCCGTGCTGCCTACTCCTGGTACAGGGAGAACAGCAAAAAAATTCCATGGACATGTTCAGCTCCCCAGATCCTTTCCATGCGACACCATGAAGCTGCTGAGGTAATAACATCTCATTCTATTTTGTCTCAATCCATCTTGGAGAGTGGATCAGAAGATGAGGGATTTCAGGCTCCATTGAAATTTGTTTATAACATTTGTCTGGACACCAGCTTTTCAGTACTATATGGACATTTATTTAGGCTTATAATTTCATAAATAGATAAGTAGTATGGCTAAAATATTAATGAGATGCATTTTCTGACCAAAATTAGTAATCTGTACAGATTTGGCATATCTTTATGCTTATTATATTTGGTTAGCGGAGAACACCACATAATAATGTTTTGGTATGCTATGTTATCAGTTATGGTTATAAGTGGCGGTGGAGAAAGTAACAGCTCAGCAGCTATGGCATCTTTAAGAAGTCATCTTGTGGATAAACAAGGTAAAAAGACATCAGTCGTGAGGCAGATCTTTTTTCAGGTTAAAGTTGGACATGTTTATTAAAACATAAGGATATGCCAAATTTATACCGATTACTAACTTTTGGGTGTCATAAAATACCTCATAGATATGTCAGCTGTACTACTAATTTAAGATTTGCATAATGCCAAAAAGGTGGCATCCGGCCAAATGTTTCACCCGTCATCTGAAGCCCTGGTGATAACTGCACATGCGCAATATAGTACCAATATGATATTGCCCAGCTCTACCCTTTTGTGATTTCACTGAAAATTATCAATAAATTCTTCTGATTGTCTATCTCCAAAAAATTTGAAGTGAGACCCATAAGACATGCAAAGCATTCAACATGAAAAGCCGTAATCACAAAGGTTAAGGTGCATACTTCTATTACAGAAAGCAAACGGGACTTGAGGAACAAAAGACTTCACAGCATTTCACAATTGAGCTGCAGCCCCACAACCTGGCCTCTCCACAAAGCATGTTAAGGAGAGTGGCCAGGCAGTGGCACCATCCTAGCAACAGCTTTCTTCTAACCCTTTTAACACAGCTTGAAAGTCTATTTCCTCTCAAAGAGACAAAACTAGAGGGTATCCCTCAGAGGACCCCACCCACCCAACCACCAAAGCCTTCTGGGTGATCTCACAGTAAAACACAATAATTGCTTCTGCATTTTACTTCCTAGTTCAGACTGTGCTCTCACAGATCTATGCCAACACTGTCTAGGGTCTATCATTTCTCAGTAAGCCTTCTGACAGAGTAAAAGAGGTGGCGACACTCTGCCCATAACACGGTGTACTTGCCGGCTGGTGGCGTGCTGTGCCAAAGGTGTATTGCACCGGGTGGGGTGGGTAGCGGCTCTGCTCACTGCTGAACGCCCCCTGGCTGGCTGGGTAGCCCGAGCTGGACATCCTGGCGTGGACCCGGGTTTGTGGTTCAGCAAGATTCAATGCCACAGGAGGAACATGGCCTGGGATGTAAACCACCTAGAAGAGGGGGGAGACAGGAGACTGCATCAGCTTCATCTGTGGGCAAATTACTGCTTCTTCACAGGGCGTGCCGCACATACAGCACCTCACACCTACCATGGAAACCCCATTACAGGCACCTGAGGAACCAAAAGAGATAAACAGACTCTGACATCTGACATTGTGTTCAACAGCTAACAGCACATCCAGGCCCCCATTGTTGCTCTGCAGCTGTAACATCACGCAGAGGATTCCTCTGTGGACACAGCATCCCCCTGAGTGGCTGATACAGGCCGCGGGGGAGGAGGCTGAAATACACAGTGACTCAGCTGTTTATCCGGGGCTATGCTTACTTACAATGCACAACCTGGGAACCCTGACATCAAGTGCTCTGAAAAATGGCCAGCTCTGATAAAGGCCTTCTGTTAACAGCCAGCCAAGGCAGACACAGACCTGGGACAGGGACTATGACGAGACCAGGGGGCAGGTTAGCATAGCAGCAAGGAAAATCAGGAGATCAAAGCCAAAAGCACACTTCACCTTCACTGAACTGACCACTGAAATCTCTGACATTCTAAGGAAGAGGGGGGGATCAGCGAGTATATCATGGTGAAAACACACTAGTCAGGTGCACATTGTTTTTTGCCCATAATTTTCAAGCAACACAAAAAGCGTTTATGGATAATTATTTCCCCCAACCATCTGCCAAACAGTTATCCAGGGAGGAACTAGAATTTGTTCCAGGCAGCATGGGTTTTCATTTTGTACAAACTGTATGCACAATATGAAATTGCACTCCACTAAGTCAGCAGCACCTAGAAATAATATCGGGTTTCAAAAATTAATCATGCTTTCAAGAGATACACAAGCAGTTCAGTTAAGCAAATGAAACACTGGAACAGACTGGCAGTCACTTCCTTGCAAGTAGAGGCGATTAAGCTACCCTTTTACACAGCAATTTCGAAAGAGATGAGCACGATACAGGCCACGATACAGCTGGGAGATGAGTAGTCATCTCAAACTAAAGCTAACATCCTCACAACCCTACTTTAAGGCATCCAATTGCTGAGCAACCACTGTATCAGAGCCTTAACCACTGTGTCAGTAATGCCACCACAATGCTGTTTTAACGTCCATATCCCAGGGTGACTGATTCAAGCAGACCAAAACAAAGATGAAAGTTGCATAAAAAAATTTAAAACAGTGTAATGCAGGGTGGTACAAGGTATGCCAAGCAACAGCGATGTCATCCTCCCATGAGAAATAAAGGATTCCTCAAATATCTGCTGCTTGGATGGCAAATAATGGCAACTGCTGAATTACGCCAACATCTCATGCCAGTTTATTTCAAAACCACCAAGAAAATAAATATTAAAACTAAAACAAAATTAATTTCTTTAAAAAGAGGAGGCAAGACAATGGACACCTGAAAACTGACCATTTGCATTTTACCTGACAAGTGTATGCTGTATTATTTCCCCCACAGCACCTTTATCAATACTTTTACTGTAAAAGGTTATAGGGAATCTCTAGCTAATTCTCCAAATCCCTATGCAACCTCAGAGGGTCTCATCTCAGAGGCTCAGCCAGACTCCATACATCCAGATAAAATCAACAAAAAAACTGCAAACAAACCAGAATAAAAGGGAGGGGTATGAGGTAACAGAAAGTGATTCTTTGCTTAGTGTATGGACAGGTCATTAAGGGTCACATGTACAATGTTGGACAATGCCACACATATGATAAATAGCAGCGCACCTCTCTAGAAAATCTTGGAAATTAATCATTTTTAAAGCATGCAGCGATATTTTGGGACATTAAACTAAAACCATGAAAACTCAACAAAATATGGACAAACAAAGCCACACATATACCCTTTCTTTTTTTCATACCTGCTTGCTAATCTATGACCAATTTAAAGCTTTAAAAACTATGACAATTTCCCTCATGTCACAACATATGAATATGACAATTGCATTAAGAATTGCATAACCAGGTTTTTTTATTATTGTTGTTATTATAAAGGTTCTATTATCTTGATACTTCAAAGATCAATATGCACATGGCTACTCCAACTATGCACAGTATCAGCTGAGCTCCACCCAGTGTAATCATGTTTTTCGGGACAATGGCTAGGGTACAACTCGGTCTTCTGTGCTGCCAAAAGCAGACCAGTAATGGCAAAATCAGACACGTGATGTGGACTACAGAGATGCACTCAACCATTCTATTGCTAAAGAAAAGTAGATAGAGGTTTGTGTGTTTGAGACAATTTTCAAAGAATCTTTCGACACATTGGTATGAAACATACAGCAGACCCACAGATTAGCATGCACAAATCAATACATTACTGTGGTAAACAAACCTTTAATCAAAGTCAAATGTGGCAGGTTGCCCTTCTATAAGTTTATTTTCTGCCCCAAGTGCCCACAAAAACAATGCAATAATATAGATCATAGGCAAACTGCATTCTCTAGTGTGAGGAATAAAGACAATGGCAATGACAATGGAAAACGACCTCTCCTCTCTAAAAGCATCCTCACACAAGCACCTTTTATGAATAATGAGATGTATAAAATGGGTGAAATACATTAGCAATACCAACGAAAACAAAGGAAATATCCAACCAGGGTGAATGTTTAACAATAATATTGTGCAATTTTGAAGAAGAAAGTAACAAGGTATCTCATGTATAATTTAACGCTCTTGCATCTGCCCCCTGACAGGTACAGCCATAAAATGCAACCAAACTGCCATTTTATTAGCAGACAAAATAAAATGCTCTGTGCTATGATTTCATTTCTATATTTAAACGATAAATCATCGATTTACGGACCTGGCACACACAACTCTGCTGATCAGGAATACACATTTGAGTGTCAGACAGCTATTGCAGACCACAGATGTTTTTCCGAACTGCTCAGCATACTCCTACTTTGTTTCAAAATGTGTCCTTAAGGGTCTGGCAGCAGTACAATCCATCCGTCTTAGAAAACAACACCGACTGCAGACATAAATCCAGACAAGTGAAGCTGGCAGTGTAAAAAACTGAAAACAACTGCTTAGACCTGCTGCAGATTCAAGGACACGCCTGAAACGTGTCAGGGGTCATTGTATAAACTGTAATACGAGCTATTTTACCAGAAATACATCTAATTATTAAAAAAAACAATTTTATTAGGAATTCAACAAAATACAGGGGGTTATACATTATGCCCCAGTAGTAGTAGTAATTATTAATAAATGTACCTTTAGTAGTAGTATTATCATTATTATCACTACCACTACTTCAGGTATTTACTGCAACACCTTCAGTATTCCACACGCAAACTTAAATACAATAAAATACAACGGCCCACACAGATGAATGCAACTGGGAAATGCCCTCACTCCCTTGGCTAGGCAGAGATAATAACTTCATGGCAAACCGCCGATCACTTTCACACACGTGTGCACCGACACTAAATCGGAGATAGATAGAGACGTTTTTCTGACGCATATGAAAACTGTCGCACATCGCCTGCCCTTTACCATCCGATTTTCAGACGTTTCTCAGCCTGAAAACGTACTGTAGCTATGCTAAGCTAGGCTAACCAACTAGCGGGAAGCTTGTCTCCCACCATGATTTCCTGTCGTCTGGGTCTCAGTAAACGAAAGCACAATATTCTTCTGATTTTTGAGCACAATATAAAGGATCAGACGCTACGTAGTCGGAAAATTTGCACGCATAAGCTACCAAGTAGGGGAAATAAATGTGGCCGATGATCCGCTATCCGTTTCACTTCGCATGCATAGGAATATCTCGCCGGTGATATTTCAGTTTTGTCAAACGGTCACTGACAATTTGCGCAAACCATACAGTGGCTGCTATGAACAACGCCGCGTTATAGTCACATCATGGGTAATCTCTCACGTAGCTGTTGTTACGAAAAACTCAAAGGTGTAGTTACCTAGCTTCGGACTTTTTAGCTGATTAGCTAGCTAGCTGCGCGACTAAAAAATAGGCAGAAAAATCTAACTAGCTCACCACGACCGTAAACAAACACAAGTTTTTAAGACACCAATAATAAGCGTTACTTGACATGACGTCCGCGTTGTCCGCTTTTTTCCCTCAAACAGAACAAAAGATGTTAGGTACATTTGCGTGCGCGAGCTGGCTAACCTCACCTCTGCATCCACAGCCCATGCGCCATCTTGCAGAGTCCAGCCCGTAGTAGCATATCAACGCCGAGGCTTGCGATATGACTGTATTTACACTAGCGCATTGTTCTGTTTTGGGGATAAAACGACGGGCACTCACCTCATTTCACACAGAAATACAGACGTAACGGATGAAAACCGCCAATCCGTGCCGCTGCGATTCAGTCAAGTTTCAAATCCAAGAACGACAGACTACGAATGTTGCGGACAGAGAGCTGCGGCACACTGCACTGTAGTTGTCCTTGCAGGAAAGAACATATGAATTTATGAGCAATTCGAAGATTTATTCGGTAGCAATGTTTTTTCCCAAAGCAAATTTTATTTTATACGTACACTTTAAATTACAGTTTAGCTGAACATCACGGAGATTAAAATTGATGCTCTGGGTTTGTCACGATTTTATGTACCAAATAGGACATCATTGTGTCACAGTAAAACCATCCCTAAAAGGTGCCACAAACTTTCTTGAGAACCTTGTTTCCAGTCACTCAGACTTTTACAATCATTTGTGATTTATAATTATCCATAGTTAAAGATATTATCTAGTAATAAACTTGTAGTTTTAATACATCCTACACTTATTATGCAAATATTTAAAATAGTAGTTTCTATTACAACATGAGGAAACTGCAAATGGTGTCAGTTTTAAATTAAATTAGATTTTTTTTGTCTACTGATAAGCGGGAAAGCATTTTTATTTAAAGGTGAACACCGATAAAAAGTAAAAATATGTTTCATTTCACTTTGGTGTTAAGTAAAGTGTATTTTTTTCCTTGCCGTTTTCAGTGGAACCCAAATTGCAAAACTGTTTGCAGCCACACGGCGTGTTTATAATAAAGGTGAACCATGTTTCTAAGTATATTTATTTTAGTTTTTTCTTTGTACTTAATTTTGACAAAAATAATTTTCTACCGATGTCGCAGTAAATATGGAAAACAATGTTTAATTCGTTTGATCAGCAATCAACGAAACATTTCCTTAATCAGATCCTTAAACATTTCCGAATATGATAAGCTTGTTTCCGATGGTGTTCGAGCACTCCTGGTCACAGCACATCCAGACGATGAATGCATGTTCTTCGCACCTACTATACTGAGGCTCTTGGAATTAAATGTCTCGGTTCATTTACTGTGTTTGTCTTCAGGTAGGTTTGTGAATTTAGCGAGTAATCAAAATAGCGTATCCCTGTAGGATACTACAGTTTTACATTTTTAATTACTAAAGCTACGCATTTAAAGCATGGAACAAACTGCAAAACATATTATTAATATTTTTTCGTGTTTTAGGCAATTACTACAATCAAGGCAATCAACGTCAAAAAGAGCTGCTGGACAGCTGTGATGTCCTGGGAATACCATCCTCTCAAGTTATCATTGTTGATAACAAGTAAGACCAACGTGGAACTAATGCTTGGTTTTATAATACAGCCGCGAAGTGTAATGTATCACTGTGTGCAGGTTCAATTAAGCTAACGAAGCAACTCAGTATGTATACAGTGCTGAAGGGTGTTATGTCTTTTCGTAAAACTAAAATCTTACCCACGTCTTCATTCTGAAATGGAAAAGTGTTTTTTGTATCCTGAAAGTTTATTAAATATCTCCTTTTATATATTATGTTTAAGTAACCACGATAAGATAGTACGTCCTAACAAATCACCAATAGACAATCAATAAGTGAAGAAAAGTTTATTTGAAAATCACCTTCAACATATAGAAAAGCACTGAAAAACAATGTTTTTTTTTAGAATCAGGAAATATGGTTCACTTACAGGATTTATTCCATAATGGTTTATTTAAAATCTCTTGCCCCTGTCAAAAAACCCCAATCTGGTAATATTTTCTGTGATTTTCAATAGGTCAAATGTGAAAACAGATAAATAGGCAGGTGAAAATAAGTTAATATGTTAATAATAAATGGTGGATTTGTTGGCTTTATGGGGCAGCCACTGTTCTGTGATGAAGCAGCAAGCGGCTCATCCTTCGGGGGCCCTGAGCACTCTTCCCACACCGATCACAAGCGATCAGGCTGAGTGCGGCCCCCCTGGCCCCAGCCTTTGGGCTTGTGAGCGGACAGTAAGCTGGTCACAAATCAAACACACTTTTCTTACTGGCATAAAGAATTATAAGGTGGTGGTAGTCCACTGGGGGATTGGTTAAAAGATGCTCTCTGAGGTCTAAGCTTATTGTCCTGATCACAGGGTCCCAACCTCCCGCAACCATTCAGGACAGTGGAGCATGGCTGCAGATCTGATATCTTCTTCCTAAATGTGTTACACCACATTATGCTGCACGTTGTGCTTGTTGTTGCACACTGAGTAACCTAGTTTTATAGCTAGGAATGAATATTTTACATTTGCATTCATTTATTTAGCAGACACTTTCATGCAAAGCATTGTCAAGTAAGGATCAGGTTGAGCCAGCATACCTGCAACAATTGAGGTTAGGGGCCCTGCTCAAGAGTCCAACAGTGACATCACTCTGCCAGTAGTAGTGCCTAATTTGATAGAATTACAAATACTTCACCCACATCCATACTCATTTTCTCAGTTTGAACTGAGTTTTATAGCTTTTTAAAATTTCAGAGGTTTTCTTACCTAACGTAGATATCCTGAGATTTTTAGGACATTATTTTTGATCAAGTTTATGCTAATATTATGAAACCATTGTGCCAAATGCTACTGTAGTCATTTGTTACGGTTTCACACACACACACATATATCCAAAAAGCATGTGACAGATTGAGTGAAAAGGGGACTAAAAAGGCTGGAGTTGGGTCAGACAAATGAAAAGCATAAATTACGTCAGAATTTGGCTCTAAGTTAATCCAAAAGAGTGTCCAGGTCAAGGGGCCCCTAGTACAATGGCCTATAATAGAAGATCCTCTGGCTGCTTCCAGTCCAGACCACCCAAGTGTATCATCAGTGCCTTTAGTCTTGCTGGGGAGCCCCCCCTTCCAGATGGAAACAAAGGGGAAGGGTTTGCCTTTCAGAAATCTGCCTCCAGCACAGCAAAGAGCTCTTTCTGAAACCCATAAGCAAAACAACTCTGAAATGCCTAGTGCAGACCAGTTAACATTCTCCAATGTAGTTTGAAGGACACAAACAAGCCTCTTCACATCTCTGTGGTCAGTTACTGATTGCATACTGCAGTTCTTATTGCGGAGATGAACAGCTAATGAGTGGTATCTGCATGTTTTTCAGTTAGCTTTGAGCTGGCACATTCATCTGCAGTTTTTACTGGGGCTAACAGGTCTGATATGGCATGCAAGACTAGGCAACATTGGAAGAATATTAGGAACACTCGTTTTTTCCAAGTGCTGTTCCCAAGGATTTAACCGATGATCACTGTCCAATACTATATTTTTATGGCCACAGTGAAGCAAAACCTTAATTAAATGAACTATTATCCCAAAGGTAGAATCAAAATCAAGTCAAAGTAAACTTTATTGTCATCTCTTCTATATATTGTACAGATATACAGAGAGACGAGAAGACGTGGCTCC
>JABFEB020000104.1:15087603-15103166 GCA_019775895.2 Stomatorhinus ivindoensis | reverse complement strand
GGATGGGAGGAGTGTAAAGAGTCTATGTGAGGGATGTGAGGGGTCCAGCACGATGCAGGAGGCTCTTCTGATGCTGCACTTATGGACGATGTCCTGCATAATGCTCCATAGAGTACTGTCCATACCACTTTACTGGGACAATGGTCATTTCTTCCCAAAAATGTGCAGGACTCTGCCCCAACAGGACTGAATTCTGACACCTGTGCCATAGACTGTCAGCATGACAAGCTTATGGAAATGTTTTGATCTGCAAAAGAGGCTTGTCTCTCTAGAGTCTAGACATACTGTTGAGATTGTACTGTCAATCATCCATTCTTGTAATGTAGTAAAAATAGTTTGGATAATTAAGACTGGGAAACAAATCTAACATTTGACAGTTATTCAATGATGCAGTTGTACCAAAAACCAATGTGTTTGAAAAGTTCTGGTGGGCCAGCGTACTCCTGCCTGGTAAGGAAATGATCTCATAGTGCTTTATTATGAATGATTCAGTTGGCTTCTTATAATAACAGCCAGAAGAGCAACGAGGCTGGTTTAGTTTCCAAGGGAGGGAATTGTTCCCAGGTCCAAGAGCAGCTCTGCATCCCCATACAGGGTGAAACCCAAGCCTCAGATATCTATCTCACATGATTCACATTCTGGTCACTGTAAATAAGAGTGCTATAATTTGGGAATAGATACACACAATTTAATTGATCAAAAGGACTGTGTAAATTTCAGTAATCCTTGATTTCAAGTTTATCTCAGGGCCAAGGTGAACTTCATCAGTGGCACCAATGCTAGTTGTGGGCTATCAGAACATAGACTGCTAAGATGCAGTGTGGGGGAACAGCTCTGCAAGCAGCACGTTTTCAATTTTAATTGGTTATGTTTTGGATCTCCGCACGCATCCCTGCCAAGGCCATGCCGCAGAAGTTGGGAAATTCACAGCACACCTTGGCTATTGGGTCCACTGAGAATGAACAGGAAAGAAACTAGTACCTAGTAATGTGTGTGTCAAATGGACTACTATTCACCAAACTTTTTAATATTATAGGTATATATGTTGGTACAGACACTCCTCAACTTATGAATGAGATACCTTCTGAACAGTCATTTGCAACTTGAAATGTTTGTAAGTCATTATTCAACATCATTTTACGCAAGTACTAAGAACTAGGATGCTGGGAGTACGCACGCTACGCTGCTGTACGGTGGGAGTAGCGGCCAAAAGTCGTACTAGGTGGAATTGGCATGCAGAAAAAAAAATTGATGTTGCGGACAGAAAATGGGAGCCCAAGGAACACAATTTGGATTTATAGTCTGTTTTGTAGATACCCATGAGAATATGGGCATCAGGTCCTGTTGCCCTGTCATTCATAGAACACGTATGTTAAGGTCCCTACTTCAGACAAGCAGACTTTTTACAATGTAGGTAATAGTCATTAGCTTCTCTTTTGATACTTAAATGCATGTTGCTGACTGTTCAGTGTCTAACACTGGAGGCCACAATGGTGTAATAAATGAATGAACATGGTCTCTGTTATTTACTGTAGCATGGAATCATTCAGGAGATTTATATTTATGTGTAGTTATTCTTGCTAAATGTACTGTGAATTGTTTCTGCTGTTACTGCGATCAGACACGGTTCTTTTCCCCCTACAGTGTCCAGTATATTTTTGTCAGGCCATGAAAGTTATGTTGAGTAAGAAGTTGTGCTTGGCGCTCACCGTGCTGCGCTTGAACGTCCGGGTCTTTCACAGTGGATTCGGGGAAGCTGAAGCCGCACGTTTAGGGCTGGCTCCCAAACGAGGGCAGAGTTGATGAGCTTCTGTGCCTCCATCCAGCAGCAGGCCTTGGCTTTGGGTGGCCCCTGTGGCGATACTAGGAAGTCCACATAGTTCTGGGAACGCGTGAGGTTGCGAGCGGCGGGCTGCTCCAAGCAGGCCTTCGTTGGCTGCTGCTCACTGTAATAACCCTGCGTAACTGGCAGTGCGTCCGAGCAGGCCGTCCTATAAGCCCCTGGGCACGTCTCTGTCTACTCTGAGGCACCACGTCTCAGTCATTAATCTTAGAAGACAAAGGAGGTCTGAGGTCATTTTTCACCTTTAAATAATTAATGACCAGTAAAACACTTTATGCACTGATATTGTGAAAATATCACTGAATTATAATACTACCCATTTTCCATATCTCCTTATTCAGTACAAGGGGCCTGGAGCCCATTCCAGGTAGCACGGGGCACAGAGCAGGGGACACCCTGGACTGGACATTCCCTGCGTTTTCTTCTGCAAAATAGGATGTCAGTCCTAAATATTAATAATAACATGTTCCAATGGTTGTGGTGATTTATTCAGCAGAAAAGCCCGTTTGTTTCTCCTACATGCCTCTAAGATCTTTATTGTGAACCGGGAATAGCGTATCAGTGCAGATGTGGCATTTAAAGTGTCACATTTTACTATGAATCTTTATCAAGGAGTGTTGTCTTTTATCACGCAGTGCACTGTGGAAACCCACCAGGCTGCCGAATAATGCAGCGATAATGCTTTAAGCCATTTGACGACGTTCCATGTCCCTGGCGCTCTTTCCTCACTTCTGTCTCCCTTCCCGCTACGTATCCAGCATCTGCACCCGGGAGCCTGTGGCCTC
Organism: Stomatorhinus ivindoensis; assembly: GCA_019775895.2. Classification (NCBI taxonomy): domain Eukaryota; kingdom Metazoa; phylum Chordata; class Actinopteri; order Osteoglossiformes; family Mormyridae; genus Stomatorhinus; species Stomatorhinus ivindoensis. The sequence continues at coordinate 15,100,538 of JABFEB020000104.1, read as the reverse complement.
CTGCCCACCGTCATCCGCCTTCCCCGGTCATTTTTACCCCTTTTAGATCCTATCTCCCGCTTTGTTTACCCTGGCCCAGATCACATCCGAATCTGATATCCTCCTCGCCCTGCACGGAGTGTTTCTCACAGACGCAGTAATCTAGGTCACTGTGACCCCCCCCTATCCCGTCCCTGCTTTGTTTGGCAGCATTTTCAGGCCAAAAACAGGCTGCGTATGGCTCCTGTGTTCTCACATCCACCTTAAATGTCCCTTCGGCCTCTTTGTTGATACATATTTTCCATACACTAAACCTGCCTTTATAGTGTCCAAATATCCCATCAGAAAATAGGAGCAATCCACACCACAGCCTGCTATACACTATATATAAATATACAGTGTATATGTATCAATATATTCACAAATACACACACTGTATTACACCTCGGCCTATCTTTTTGTGCAACAGTGGATAGTTAAGAACCTCTTATCATTCAGGAGAGCAAAAAAACAGGTGGAGCACTTAAATGAGCTGCTTTGGTACTGGTGACTTTAAGTTCTTGGTTAGCTGGCCTGTGCTGATTTAGGACTGACACCACCATTCTTTTCTCCAGAGTTGTAATTGTCCAGCTTGTAAAGGTATTGTTCTTTTCAAACTGGCGCTTGTCTGACAGTTGATATGAGAAACATTTAACACATTTGTGTTAGAGCAAGTTTATGCAAATTGTTTTGTTTTGTGTCTTGTGTCTTTGTTGTTTTGGGGAAGATGGTGGCACAGGAGGTAACTGGAGGGTTGCAGGTTCGAGCCCTAGTTCCTCCTGACTTCATCAAAGTGTCCTTGAGCAAGACACTGAAGCCCAAATTGCTCCTGGTGAGCAGGTTGGTGCCTTGCATGGCAGCCATCGCCACTGATGTGTGGTATGGATGGGTGAATGTGAGGCATGAGTTGTAAAGCGTTTTGAGTGCTTGTAGGAGAACTGCGCTGTATGAATGCAATCCATTTACCATTTGTGTGAATTATTTTTCTGCCTCCCTGCACCACTGAACAGGGCTATAACACTCACAGCTTCCTGGCCCCAAAGCATCATGGGTGTTTGTGAATTGTTATCACATGACCATGCTGTCCTGATGTGACTTGCCCCCCAGCTCTGTGTTTTTTCCAAAGAAAGATGTTATTTACTCTGAACACCATGATAAACCCTTTCAGCGTTAATCATAAACCTGTTGTCTAAACACAAATCTAGGGTGTCACAAGGTCAGTGCAGGTTCAGGGAAGTGTGCAGCACACAGACGTCTATATTGCAGGTTCAGAGAAGCACGTGGGTCACAGACATCCAGCGCAATGTGGGTTCAAGGAAGTATGCGGATCACAGACATCCAGCGCAGTGTGCGTTCAAGGAAGTATGCGGATCACAGACATCCAGTGCAATGCGGGTTCAGGGAAGCACGTGGGTCACAGACATCCAGTGCAGTGTGGGTTCAGGAAAGCGTGTGGCACACAGACATCAAGTACAGTGCATCTTTAGGGAAGCACGTGGCACACAGATATCTAGCACATCAAGGGTCCAGGGAAGTGCGTGGGTCACATCATGTGTGTTCAGGGAGATGCGTAGGTTACAGGCCTCCAGCGCAGCATGGGTTCAGGGAAGCATGCAGCACACAGACGTCGAGTGCAATGCAGAATCTGGAAAGTGTGCTGGTCATAGGAATCCGGTGCATCACATTGCGGGTTCAGGGAAATGTGCAGGTCACAGATGTCCTGCGTAGTGTGGATTCAGGGAAGCATGTGGGTCACAGACACCCAATGCAACGCACTGTGGGTTTGGAGAAGCATATAAACTTGTGTTCATAGTTTGCTACTATGGTCACCGGGGTGCGGTCTAAAGTACCATGAGTGACATACCATGCAAGTCTCAATGAACTGTGGATGGTGATCAGATGCGATAAGGAAGTGGGTGAGTGTTTTCTCACTGGTTTAGAACATCTGCCTCATTTAATTATTCATCGTTTCAGAAAAAAATTGCATAGGATAGATTTATGTACTGGAAACAGAGGACAAAAATAGGCAGGTGGTGGCACTCAGGGTGCTGACCCCAGTGTGTGGGCGTGTTTTCCTTTAAGTGATCCATGGAAACAGCTGGAAAGAGATTCCACAACGAAATAGGCCAGAAAACAGGAAATGGTGTCCTACAAGACCCCTGTTTGATGGCATGTGTCAAATATCAGTTTGGTAAGATATAAGAATTTGGCCAATCGGGGTATCAGTGCATGAAGGCTAAGAGGATTCCAGTCAAAGGGAAGGCCTTGTAAACGTCTGTGTCATGTGATTACCCTGAGCAGGTGACCACTCAGCTTTTCAGGGAGTTCTCTGTGTTTATTTTTGAAGTTAGTGTGACCTTAAATGTTCAAATATAGCACATTCCCCGAGTCTCGCACCTGCGCGGAGCCCGTGCCATCCAGGGTTAACGGCGGCGTGTTGTTTCAGCCGCACCCGGACACCAGGCACAGCAGCCAGCCAGCTTTTAAAGCCCCTGGCCCATGTGATCAGACAAACCGAGTACCGTCAGTCAGCCAGAGATGGTCCAGTAGGCCAAAGTTCAACAACTGCTTTCAGATGCCTGGAGGAAATTAGAGTCCGACATGCAAAGCGGGGGGAAGCGGGGGCCTGCAGGGTTACTCAGGGTCATTTCCACCGTTACCATAGCAAAGCTTCTGTGGGGGGCATCCATTGAATCCACATTCCCTGTTCGCCCAAACCAAGAAAGGCCAGCTACAGACTATTGTTATAACTTCTGTTCCTTTATCATTTTCAAATGCAGTCTGTAGTTTACAATGGGAACTAAGTTAGCCTAGTAAACTTTGAGTATGCAACTCAGTTTAGAAAAAAAACAGCTTACGATAGATAATTATTAATATGTGACCTCCTGCTATGTTTAAGTTATGTGGGGTTTAGTCTGATATTTGAAGTAATCGGCCTTTTTCACCCAACAGAAGAGGTGGTGTGTGTAAGGTTGTTTACTTCAGACAGGATTGTAGACTGTGCTGAAAATGTGCAGAAGATCAGGGTTTTTTTAATAGCGTGCCATCCGGGCTAGTGTGTCATGCTGTGTGGTGCAGATTAATGGCTTGTAATCGCTGCGTCGTGGGGGCTCCGCCCAGAATGTCTGCTGCAGTTCTGCTAAGCAGCACTCACCAAAACTAACATTCTTGTCTTAAGCTTTCAATAAGCTTGTTAGATTTTTTAAAGATCAGTTTGACCTGCTGACACTTGCAGTTGTTATCGAAGTCGAAGTCCCTGATGTTTGTGTTGACCTGGGTTCCAAAGTCAAAAATTTACCCAACAAGTCACCTAGAATTTTGCTAGACCTTTGCCTCTATCTTTTGAGAGGGTGGGGGGTGCAGAAGCACCCTACTGAGAGGAAGGCATGGTGGGGGTGGGGAATTGCAGTTGCGTTTAACCTGAGCTCTGTGTGTTGATAGCAGGGGGCTTATTAACATGAACTGTCTGACCCCCCCCCCCCACATAGCTGTGCTAAGAGCTTGATTTGTGCTCTGATCCATCAAACTCTCAGACGGGCACCCCAGCCCCATTTCTTTGTGGTGGGGGAGTGTGTGGGGATTTCAGCCCCCCATTTACCCTTGATATGTCCTGTGGCTGGAATCATTCATCTTTCCAATGCCCCCCCGACCATGGCCTGTGTCTCCATGACCTATAACCTTTAACCCTCTCCATGCCAAATCACTCTCCAGAGCTGCTGGAGTGAAATAGTCTAAATGCCCCCTCCCCCAATCACGTCTTAATGCTTTGTTGAAATTCTGAGGCTTCTTGTGAGTGTGTGTGTGTGTGTGTATGTGTATGAAATCCAGATGAACGCTTTTGCCATCTAACCTCATTTCAAAGGTGATGTCTAAAGTCATTAGCACTTTTTCTCTGCACCAAATCATTTTTAAAGAGGTTTTGCACAGTCTGTTTATTTTAATGAGAATGCCATCAGCCCTAAAATCAGTTAGTCGGTACAAAAGAGCCGGAATAGCGAGGCCAGTTCTGCTTTGTTACTGTTGGGTACCTCGTCCGTCTTTAAAGAGCGTGGATGTGGATGACAAGCAGTTACAGTGACCCCTCCAGCCTCTGGGTCCTATGGCCACCGCAGACTCAGTCTGTCCAAATCAAGTCAGACACGCTTGGCTGGCTCTTAAATGCCTGTTTGATATCTGTTAGGAGAGGAAAGGCATGATCTGGGAATGCTGTGGAACAACCCAGGTTCACAATCAATGCACCAAGCAAAAAGAAGAGGATTTAGAAACTAAATCCATAGGGGAATCTTAGCTTGCCAAAAGGCAGAGATGAAGGGGACCAAGATGCTGCCTGATGCCCACGTTACTGGACTGTACATAAAGTGGAGTATTTCTTTGCAGAGTTTGCCTGAGTAATTTGTGGGATATGTTTAAGGACTGGTGTTTTACAGGCAAGGAAGACCATTGGGGCTTAAAAAGTTACACTTGGAAGATGATTCACTAACAGCAGGTCCCTAAAGTCCACACTACATTCTGAGCCTCTCCTGTCTTAGATCCTCCCTCGTAACGAGTCAAAATGTATTGCTGGTTGGTCCTACCATTTGGATGTTTTTTCAAAAAGGTCTGCATTTATAATGACTTCTGATTTTACTAGGGTAATGAAACCGCATGATGGATCCAGAGATCCGTGTCACAGTAAAAACCGTTCTGGGTTGTGTACTGAACACTGCCGTCTTTCAGAGAACTTCCAGACAGTCCTGCTGTGGAGTGGAGTATCCAGCTTGTCTCCTCCCTGGTCCTGAAGCAAGTTAAAGAAAGTTCCATCAACTTGGTGAGGCTAAAGGCTTATGTGAATGTGGTCTGTTTTGATGCACTCTCTTCCATGTCCAGACACATGCCTGACAATGTCAGCAGATAAGATCAGGATGATGGTAAATCAGCAAATGCCAGCAGAGTAAACTCTTTCAATAATAATCATCTGGGTAACAGTGATATTTTCATCTGCAAAGGGGTGTCTTATAAAACATGAAACAGGGATGCTTTCTAGAAGGAAACATTGGGTCCACAGCTAGCCTCCAAACTACTAGCTCTGGAACAGGCTGGATATATTTAAAATTACAAGGAATTCACACCCAAAAGTGATACTAAGATCACCACTAGAAAGTGTCCTTTTAAGTGTCTTAAAAGGACACTTCAACTGCATGTCACTTTTCTTTGTTTTTTATTGGATGTGTTATGGTTTCCATTAACCCTTGGTGTGAACCGTGTACTAGAAAACAAAATATAAAAATATTAATTATATGACCATTATTATTTAATTCAGATTCCCACTACAGTAAACATCAAGAAGAACTTGTGGATTTTTAAAATATGTTTACTGTGGATTTCTCCTTTAAGTACAAGATGACCGATCCAACAAAACTCCAACAAAATTAATAAATAGAAATTGCATAATTACAGGGCTTCTTTGAACTTGGTGCCTTTCCATTTTCTGACTCTCAGTTTCAAAGCAAGTTGTTTTCCTTCAGTTTTCCATTTATATTTTAAAACCAGGCTCCGGGGCTGCTTATTGCAGCTAGCCTCTAAACTAGCACCTCAATAAGAAGCTGTTTTCACCTCTTTTATGGAGACTAAAGCAACCTATATCAGCCTCTGTGTTCTGAGTCTCCCCCCGCAAATGTGTGGCTCTGTATATGAACAGACAAGACCTGCAGCAAAATGTTCTGATAAAATGATGATGGCTAATGTTCAGAAAATGCTCCTCTCTTATCAAGAGGCCAGCCATAACAGGGAAAAAATCCACATGGATATTTTAAATGTACAATGTATTTGTGCATCTTATATCTGTGTAAAACTTGCATTGATAGCTGGATAGTATTATCTTGATGGCAGTTACTGATAATTATTTGCTAAGAGGTCTCATAGTCCACACACACCTAACCATAAAACGTCTGGTTAACAGCCTGTATACTTGTCCGTGCATCCCAGTTTGCACATTCTTCTCTCTGTTTATTCAGAGATCTTTATCAGGCTCTCAGAATCCAACGAAATGGATTCTTACAACATATTTCCAAAAAGAGACCTTATATAAAACATGTCCTAATCCACAAGCAAATTGCTGCTGTAGCAGACACTGTACAGAGGTCTTGTTGTAAACGAGAAATTCTTTAGGAAGAAATACAGAAACTTTTACAGCAAAAGTACTACAGATGCTGGCCAGTAAATTTGTTTTTATTGTACAAGATAACAGATAATGTCTGTTTTCTTGCCTGTTGTCCATTTCCACTCTATAATAACATGCAGAATTATGTATTCACATAATGACCTTCAGATGGTTGTTGAATAATTATTTCCAAATTAACATTTTTTACAAAAACTCTGAGGAGTATATCTTTTCATGTTACGGTTTCATGGATTTCGGACAAATTTTGACCGACTGAAACCGGTTTGACTTCTTTCTTTGGAAAAGCCTTCAAACATTTTAGTGTTTTTTTTATTAGGCAAACCCACTTCAGTAATTTCTTGCCTTGTGGGATCAAGAATCACGACATAACAGAACATGTATTCCCTCCTAGATTACAATCAAAATGACCAATTAGTGTCCAGCTGTTGGCGATTAGTGCTTCTGTGCTATGCCTTGTGCTCCCTAGGGACCTGTTAGACAGCCTATGAGCTGCCCCCCTTCGTGGCTCTGTGTACATGTATGTGCTGGCACAGCAAAAGTCTCTTGGACTCTGTCAGTCTCTATACATAAAAAAGAGAATTCTGGGAAATCTATGGATGCAAGTGCCAACTCCTGCTTTCTTTTGCAGATGTTCACTGGGACAAAAACACAGACACTTCAGCACGTGGGTCATTCCCACACACTTTCTGTATGTTTTTTCGTCCCCTTGTCGATTATGTTTCCCTTTAAGCAACTCCCCCAGGGAGCTTTTTAATTTCCTGTTTATTTTGGTTACAGCTGACACTTCCGGAATATGCGTTCACCACCGCCCCCCCACCCAGTCTTAGACTCCCAAACCCAGAACCGCAGTACAAAATGTTTTCCTACTGGCATAGGCACAATGCCAAAATTATTTTTTTTATCATTTTTTTTTGCACAAGCAAGCATGTTGCCCTTTTGTATAGTAAGTGGGAGCCGGCACAGCTCTGCCTTGCCTTTGCTTACTTTCTTTCACTTTTGCCCTGGTTTTAATTTTATAAGGGAAGAATAAAGCTCGTTAAGGACTGCTAAGGCAGTGTTCCATGTGTTTGCAGACCCCACCAGCACAGCCCCGCCTCCTTGTATGTCATCCTTCACACACTTTCCTTGATGGATGTTGACTGTGACCACAGTTTACACCTTGCTTCCAACAAGCATAATATTACCATGGGAGGGGGGGGGGGGGTTCCTCACCTCCATTGCCTTCAGATATTCATTCTTTCTTTCTGTCTTCCCTTTTTCCCTGTTTCATCTATTATGCTCTATAAGGGATGTAGTCATAACCATGTCAAGCACCTGTAGGCGCTATATAAAAATACATTAAAGTTGAATTTAGGTCTTGTCGTTTCTTGTTTCTTGTACCAATTGTATTTTTGTGATTGTCTCTTATGTGCTATGTCCTCGTATGGTCCTTGTGAATACATGAACAGAGCAAATATCAAGTAATTATTTAATGAAATAATGTGAGCATACCCAGCTAAGTTGGTGTATATTTACAGGTGCTGACTTTTGATGTCTGCGGTGTGAGCGGTCATGTCAATCACACTGCAATCTACAAGGCACTCAGGTAATATCACCATCCAGCCACACATCTATCCATGTGTCTGCTGGTGGGTATGTGGGCCGACAAAATGTATTATTGGGGAAGTCGCCCCCCCCCCAAAAGCTATCATGCCATTTTGGCCAGAAATCCAGTGTGTCTCCTGCTTTGAGCCCTGTCCTTTCTGTAATGTAACACTGTTATTAATAAAAAATAATACATTACAGAAGCAGCTTCAAATCCACGCATTGTAGTTGAGCTTCAGCAACCAGACACTTTCTCCTGTTAATTTTTAACAAATCAGTAACATTAGTCCATCCTGACGTCTTGCAGCATTTTAGTTATTTGTTATTCCCCAAAATAACAGCCCCCCTGTAACAGCAGCACCATCTTAGCTGGATGTCCTGCTGTTCTCATTCAAACAGGAACATTTTGTTTGGACCAATGACCAAATTGGGGGGGGGGGGTTAAGATTACAACTAATCTTCTCAGACTCGCGGATCTCGCTAACTCCTCGATAGAAATGCCATTTAATTAAAATATGGCTGTACCTCCTAAGAGCATAGATACAAACGCAACAATACGTGTAGCCTATATACACATTCAAAACCTGAACCCTCAAACCAGTGGTTCCCAACCTTTTTTGGCCTGTGACCCCATTTTGACATCACAAATTTATGGCGCACCCCAATGACGTTTTTTTCTAGAATTAGTTTTTGATCAGGTTTGTTACACCGTGCTGCAAATACAGAGTAACCAGATTAGTGCACAAAGCCACATGTACAATTGGCCGACCTTCTCTTTACAAGGCTGAAGGTGATCGCGATCATTTTATTTGAACTCATTTATATTTATTAAAGATGGGCCGATCCACATTTTTTTCAGTTCCCATCCGATTCCGATACAAGAGCACTTTCTACTTTGTTATACTTGTATATATTATTTTTAAGCAAGTAAATACAGATGGAAAAAATGTCTAACAAAAATATTTAATTAGGCTACTACAAACATACACCTCGTTTGTACGTCTTGTTTTAAGATTTTTTGAGGCATTTGCAGTTAACTATGAATATCTTCAAAGCAAGTATACACAAGTGGCGAATGCTTAAAAAATTAACACGATTTTTCTCCCATTGGCGTCAGCTGTTACACTTTGTTGCGATGGCAGCCCCTCTTGTACCACAAGCTGCAGCGAGTTCGCAAAACCGATACCCGATCCGTCACATAGGTCTGGATCGGCGCCGATACCGATTCGAATATCGGATCGGTGCATCTCTAATATTTATTGATATTTATGAACGTGAAAGAATACAGTTGTTTAAGATTGTATGTGATGTTTTAATATTTTAGAAGAATAATAATTAGTTGAAAAAATATTTTATCAGTATTTTTTAAATCAATTACTAGACATTTCAGGGGACTCCATTTGAATTCCACGCGACCCCAAGGTTGAAAAACACTGCCATTAATCATCCGGGCGGCTTATTCACGAGTCACTAATTATATCGTGTAGTTGCGCTACTTACAAAAATCCCAGCTCACCAAGTCACAAGTACTAGCGAAAAACTGGCCATGCAGAATCCACATGCAAAGCGGCTTGTTGAAAGCCGCGCCTCTCAGACCGCAGTAAATTTCATTCTGATGGAAAGGTGCATCCGCCCTCTTGCTTTGCGGTTGCATCAGTAATTTTAAAGCAGAAATAGCGCGGTTCCGGCGACACGAGTGAGGCATCCCATTACGCAAAAAGAATAAATGAATTAAATAATAATGATTATCTTTGTCAAGTACTTCCACCTTTTCATTTTAACTGCGGATTAAAAATATGTCTGTTTACCGTTTCGTACATAACTTTTTTTCCAGTTAAGTGCTGTATTCATTGTTTCTATGCAGCCAGTTTTTGGAAGAACGCAAATTAATTTACCAAAACGCAGAACAACTTTTGGTTTTGATGTTTGTTACAGAGGTACAGCGTTTCCTCAACTGCAAATAGCCTAATTATTTGATTTAAAAACTCAGCAAATGGAAAAAATAAATGGCTGTCACAATATTTACGGAGCGTCTTACAGCGTTGGTATGCAGCTATGGACGAGCCGCAACCGTAGTGCAGTCCGTAATAAGCTTCTCCTTTCTTGCCCCAGGGCTTTAAGACCAGCTGCCGGTGTTATAACGAGACGCGCTATCGAGTCATTCTGCGCATGTGCAGTTCCATCGTTTTGGGATTAGGGTTAGGATTTAGGGGGATTTTGGGGTTCGGGATAGGTGAGAGTTAGGGTTTGGGCTATCGATTAGCACTACAGTAGTCTAACTCAACAAAGTGGCTCAACTCGACAGAACACCGGCATTTTCGCTGCCTTAAATTGGTACTGAAAGCGGGTCTGGCGCGCCAAGCAGGACAACCCACGGTATCTTAAAATGTTAACCTCTATCCCACTTGGACGGTTGTCAGGCGATTAGATAAAATATTCTGGTCAGAAGTAATGTTTAAATTGCGCAGATCGCCAAGTTAACGTGTTTAATATAAATTAGATTCTTATTGTTAGATTTTATAACCGAGATGCGTTTTTTTTCTGCTGGGCTACGTTGCCTGGGACGGGATGACTGGTGGCGATTTCTGTGGGTTTAGGGATGGCGTTTGATGTGGTTCATTCCTATCTGTCTGTGCATTACAATTACAACTGCACGACCTTGCTATTTACATATTTCTTAATCCACATTTTAGGGAAAAACACTGTCCTGTTTTGCAGGTTTCTGGGTTCAAGTGGAAAAATTCCTGATGGTAAGTTAATAATTTTTTTACTTTGAGGAATTAAAAAACAAATGTCAATAACCTGATTTTTAAATGACAAAACATCGTGAAATTAAAATTGTTGGATGCAGCAGGTGTGATAATCGAGTTCATTTTTTCCCATTTCATGTGTTTTTTTTTAGAGATAATATGGCTTACATATGTGTAGTTATTTAACACGTGCACTAATTTGTAATACGTAGTAATACATCGACTATTTTTTTTCAATTAAACTTTTTGAATTTTTCACCCCGTATTAACCTTTAAATCAAATTCATAAAAAAGTTAATTCTGCTGATCAACCATCTAAGCTAAAGCGCCATCTGCTGGTAATTCTGCTGATCAACCATCTAAGCTAAAGCGCCATCTGCTGGTTGGATATGAGTAATATGTTTCTGTTCACTACCACTGCATTTGGAGTAGAATGCGTGCAAAATGGCTTGATGGATGGATGGATGGTAGATAGAAAAAGGGTGCAGCCCTGGTAGAGTTTTGTTCCCTAAGGTACAAACAACATTAATGCACCCCTAATGGTACAAAAATGTTCCTCAAAGTCCATTTCTGTACCTTAAATTAGACTAAAAGGTACATTTACCAACAGCTAGGGTACAACTGGCAGACCATTGAGACAAGTAATCATACCCTCAAAGGTACAAATTGGTACTTTTTCCCCGACAGTGTATATGGTTGAATTTGGGCACAGACTTAATCAACTTAATTTATGTGAATTAATTATGTATACTAATAAAGTTCTAAAATGCTATTCATAAGCACTCTCAGCTATTCATCACATAAATATTACCAAAGAGAGACATACATAGGATCTTACAGACATAGGCCAGCTCATTTGGGTCAAACTGACCAGCCCCCAGTAACCATCACAAAACATTCTGGCATATAAATATGTACACGAATACCACAGGCTGCTGTGTTGTGTGGGATATGGGAAAAAAATGATCTAGCAGTATAGGTGAATTACATTTTGTAAATAGGATCATGTCTGTTTTTTCCCCAGGATTTAGTTGCTGCCCTTGTGTTTTGCAGTGGTATGCTGTTGCTTTTTATAGCTGAATCGGTCCCCCTTTCATTTCACTCTGTAAGCTCAGGCCTCTCTGACTCCTGTCTTTTCCCCAGGCCTCTCTGACTCCTGTCTTTTCCCCAGGCCTCTCTGACTCCTGTCTTTTCCCCAGGCCTCTCTGGCTCCTGTCTTTTCCCCAGGCCTCTCTGGCTCCTGTCTTTTCCCCAGGCCTCTCTTGTACATTTCATGTCACATTGATGCACATTGGGCTCATTCACTGATAACAAGAGCTGTTTGCATATCAGTTTTTTTCATGGAGCAAACTGCTGACACCCAGAAATTTTCCATAAATACAGCACTGACCCTTGGAGTAATATACACTACAGGACAGAGCACAGGTTCAATTGTGGATAAAAGCCATAGTTTGTCTATTATTGGTTATGTGTCATATGAACATATCTGTGGGTGGTACGTTGCTGTGCAGGTTAGGATTCGTGATCAGAAGGTCACTGGTTTAAATCCATTGGCTGGCAGGGTGATGTCACTATTGAACCCTTGAGCAAGGCCCTTAATACCATTTTCCACTTGTGCGTCACTTTTTACATTTTGCAATCCTGCAATATTTGCAATATTTTCTGCACACTGTACACTACACGTTGTTAAACTGTAATGTGTTAGTCTTGTGATAATTTATGTAGCACCTTGGTCCAAGAGAAACATTGTGTACTGTACTCAACTGTGTATGGTTAAAAATGACATTGAAGACCTACTTGACTTGACTTTGGATAAATGTGTCAGCTAAAAAGTGTAATCTTATATTGTGTGTGTAGTATTTCTTCATGAAGATGCCCAGCAGTTTGTTCACATGTAGCAGATGTAATAGACACCCTGGTATTTATTCAGCTACCTCTCTTCACTCCCCTGTGTAACAGGATGCTGCTTCCTATCCCTGCAAAGTGTCAGCATTATCAGGAAGTACCTCTCCATCCTGGAACTGCCCATCAGCTGGATCCGTGCGTCAGACTACTCCACTGTTGCCACTTTGAAAGAGTACAGGCGAGCCAGGGTAAGAGAGCTGCAGCATGAGCTCATGCGTGTCAGCATTTGCATGCTCAGTTCCTCTTTTACAGGTAATTGTTCAGTGGTTTAGAAAATGTGCTGCCCCCTGTTGACCTGGCAGACTCTGGCAAGTGCACAACTGTAAGCTGAAACTATACATTTTTCATATATGCTTTACGTATGTTACTTATTCTTATGTATGATAACCTAAATATTGTCTAAGGAGTGTTTACATATGCATCCATATAGAGATTATCAGCTGTCTTTAGATACAGCAGAAAATGAGGTGATCATATATGTGTGTGTATATATATATATATATATATATATATATATT
>JABFEB020000104.1:15051868-15072689 GCA_019775895.2 Stomatorhinus ivindoensis | reverse complement strand
ACTGTCGCTTAAGTTAGACAGACTTCTCGAAATAAGCCAGACTTTCCCTTAATCCTGCTTCGTGGAATACCCCCCTGGCTGTGTATTGATGTTGACCAGAAGATAGATATAAACATGTCAGAATTACAAACAGAAGGACGCACACTGTGTGTGGGGGTGTTAACGGAAAGATTACTGCTGCGCGAAGTCCAAGGCAGCTGTTGACGTAGACGCAGCACACATTGGTCAGTATCGGGTAACTGGTGGTTTATTTTTATACTCCCTTTTCAGAATAGTTGCGTAAATGGCAGAAACATTAACACCGATGCTCTCCTCCTGCCGGTGCGCTTCTCGTAACCTGTCTACCTTCCCATAAGATCATGGCTAGAGGAGGCTGCAAGAGTGTCTTCCTCTCGGTGTTTGACTACAAAACGGAGAAGTATGTCATCGCCAATAATAAAAAAGTCGGCGTGTTGTTTCGCTTATTCCAGCTGGGAGCGCTTGTATATATAATCGGGTAAGATAAATAATTCCGTGTTTTTCATAGTCCATATATAGTCTATAGTCTATTGTTGTATAGCGTACATTGTATCGTCACAGCCTCCCTGATGTGCTCGCCCTCCTAAAAGTCTTTTGAGATAGTTTTTTTTTAATTTGGCACATGTAGATGTATTATATTTATAGATATACGTACAGGTATTATTTACAACCCCCACCCCCTGTATCCTCACCGTCGATCTGTCTAATTGTGCTGTTGTCCTGTTGTGTTGTACATTGGACCTCCTGTCCCTGGAGGACGTTATTTAGTCTCACTGTGTGTTTTAATGTAGGCTTTTATGGTTAAGATGACAATAAAGCTCGACTATTACTATTTTTTGCATGTCTCGCAGTGTTCACAGACGTTTGTATATGAAGCTGCTTATTATCGTGTTTTAGGACTTTTTAAACTGCTTGGAATGGACAGCTTTCTTGGTAGTCTTTAGTTAGCCTATCTGTAATTCATCCCGACCGAGTTTTACAAATCACGGCTAAATGTGATCACATTAAATGTTTTAATTATTTTGTATCTTACATACTGTGAGTACATTGCAAATAAAGCGAAATATGTATAAACAATCAGGTTTAATGTAGATTAAATATAAAATTTTGTTGGCATGGTATGAACTGTTTTGGTAGAATTTTGTTACTGTTCTCATCTCATTTCATTTATCCAATTTTATTACTTTTCTCAGTTACATCTAAGTTTGTTTCATTATTAAATAAAAACAGTTCAGACATTCCATTAGGATAGATCTGCAACATAACTTATTGATGCCTTACTGAGAGGCTGTGCAGTCATGCCCTGTAATATAGGCCTAATTTTTATAGAAGTACTATCCTAATGCCTATCTTGCTGTTATTTCCTGTAGTGTAAAGTCTAAGGCAAAGAAGTAATTCATATGCACTTTTTGTTAGCTGGGTTTTCCTGATGAAGAAAGGTTATCAGGAAAGAGAGGAGTCAATCGAGAGCAGCGTGATTAGCAAGCTCAAGGGGATAAATCTCATCAATACATCGCAGAATATATCTCGTGTATGGGGACCTGAAGATTACGTCATTCCTCGACAGGTCAGTAACCTAGCATCAGTAATAATAGGGTGCATGATAGATGGTGTACAGGTAAAACACATCCTGTATTAGAAAAAGCAGCCTTTCCATTATTCTTTGAATGTCCAATTGTATCTAGCCTCAGTTATTGAATTCTATGTTAAAAATCTACGATGAAATGCATTTCATTGCATTTAAATAATTAAAACTGAATGTTGAGAATGAGATTTTATTTGTGTCTGGCATAGTAAAACATTGCATGAACCATGAATTATGACATTAATATTGAGATTTACTGAGTCACTCCCACCTTCATTATGATGGATAAATGACCTCTTTCTCTACATAATTGATATTTGTCAGCATAAAAAGACCATTCTCCCTTTTTCCTCTAATTTGCCATTGCTTGGTGCACATACAATCATTAGCTGAAGTAGCTGAATTCATCTAACATATCTAATTACTGTATATATTTTGTTTGTCTGTCCACCCCTTCAAAATCACAAATTACAGTTACATGGATTAATTTTAGCAAAAGCCATTCTGCAATTTCCAGGATGATGTGGCTTGCTCCATAAGGCATTTATGAGTTACAGCAGTGTTTCCCAATCCAGTCTTCAGGTAATCACAGTCACGGGAGCTCAGAGGGAGCAAAATGATGGACCAACTGTCCCCAAGGACTGAATTGGGAGTTAGAGGGACAACCGTCCATTGTCTAAGAAACGCAAACAGAATGCAATATACAAACACTTAGTTTTGTGTTACAGGGTGAAGGAGTTTTCTTTATTGTTACAAATTTCATCGAGACTCCAAATCAGAGGCTGGGGTACTGTGCAGAGGTAAGACCAAGGATCAGCGCTGTATGAATGAAACTGAAAGGTAGAGAGTGACCCTTGTAACACCAGGAGCTGTTATTGTATCATTTGTCACATAGAGAAGAAGGAGGCAGATGTCCTGTGTGTGTAACCGTCCCGTTTTTCACTGGTTTGGCAGACATTGTGACCAAAACATCCAGAAAATCAGGTCATTTATCAATCTAAAATAATATCAATAACGTTCCTGCCACAGTGTTGTGTGACAATGGGTAGCATTTCCAGAAAATACATCTGGCACTCAGCTAACTTCCAATAAATGGAAAATTGTACCTTACTTTCACGGGAATGCATTTATTAACTCATTAACCAGCTAAGGAAATGTATCAACTCTGGGTTATTATTATTATTATTATTATTATTATTATTAATTATGATGATAATAATAATAATAAAAACAATAATAATAATAGGCCTCATTCACCAACTCTTCTTATGAACAAGTTTGTTCTTAAACTGCACATACACACTTTTTTTGACAAAGATTCTAACATTCACCAATGTTTTCTTATCTGAATTTGTTCTTAGCTAAGAACAGAACCTATGTACACTCAAGACCATTCCTACGCCCATTTGAGTAATGATAGTTTGTTCAAAACAATCAGTTATAGCAGTTTTGTTCAGTTTACAGTTTATAAAATGATAGTATAAAGTAAAATATAAAAAATAATTTTAAAGTGTGAAAGTTATTTTCATGGTAGTGACAAACCTAGGAATGTGCGTAAGCAAGAAAAAATCTAGATGCATAAAACTTTGTGTCAGCACAGATCTACGCACATTCCCTTTATAAATCCCAATGAGCGTGAAATTTTACATAAGTGAATGAGCCCACAGCCACTCCATCGACCCGCCCGTAATCAAGTATATTTGCATATATACATTTGTATAAATACCCACTTTGTTCTATGTTTTTCTTAAACAACAATGGATAAACCACGTGGGGAAAAGAAGTATTTCAGCGAGTGTGAAGTGGAGGTCATGTTAACAGAAATCGAGAAAAGAAAAGTGATACTATTTGGTGGTTTAAATAGTGGCATTAGCATTAAAGGACAGTTTACGTAGTGACACAGCGTGGCAGAGTCAGTTAAAAGTGTTGGTTCTGAAATTCACATGGTGGCCGAAATTAAAAAGAAGTGTTCGGACTTTATAATCGACATGAAAAAACGAGCGGCCACTCACCGTGAGAGTCTTGACAGCACAGGCGGAGCTCGCGGAATTCTCACACCCCTTGAGCAATGAGTTGCTGCAATGATAGGGGACGCTTTTATCAGGGGAGGGGGACAACGATGTTAGCACGGGTGAGTTTTCTCGCACCATACTTGTTTGAATTACTTGCATGTTTATGAATAACACGTAGGGCGCAGATGTGGTGTTACTTTAGTTTATTCTTATAGACAATAGTACAGGAGGTGCCCCCAGTGCCGAGGACGACACAAGCGGTGATGGTGCTGCTGTGCCGAGCACATTTTTGGGCGCTGCCTGCACACATTCCCGTGCCTCAGAAACTGAGGGGCGTCCATCCGTAACTTTCATATGAGCTATTTCTGAAACTAATTGAATTATTAAAAGTCAGCTTAATAGCAGGTGTTTCTAAAAATTGGTTGAGCGACAAGACTTTTGTCAGGGACTGTATTGATAATGTATATAGTAACCGTAAGACATGCAGACGTCATACCAAACATCTCTTAATAAACAGTTTGATGCTGTTTTGCAGAGCACGAAGATTGTAGAAGCTTTGTGTAAGGATGATGCTGACTGTATGGAGAAGGCTGCGGTGAGAGCGAGTCACGGTATGAGGCAGGCCACAGCCTGGACTGCATGTGGCGTTCATGAATACGTCCTACATGACAGCTTTAGTCCCTGCAATAAATACTGATAAACAAAAATGATTATTCCTGTCTTTTAAATAAACAACACAAGTACCCTCGAGGTTGTCTTAAGGGTCCTGTGGCTTAAAGTTGGGATTATGAGGTTGTGTTAGCTGCTGCTGTCACATTCTAGCAGGGTGTCATTCACTGGGATGAACATGATCTTGAGTTTGTACGTATTTGTGTCTGTTGCAGGAATAATGAGTGGCCGATGCCTGAACTCCACAGGCACCTGTGAGATTTATGGCTGGTGTCCAGTCGAGGCCAACCATAAATCAATGTGAAGTCACCTGCTCTTTTTGTATTATAATTTGAAACTAATTCATTGTAAAATGCTGTAGTTGAGATTGGATATCTTGTCACTGGCCTTGAGTCACTGTCAAGAAGTAATTCTGTTGTATGCTATATACAGTCGTCCCTCTCGCCACTTCGTGCTTCGACTTTTGCGGCTTCACTCTATCGCGGTCTTTTGTCTATTGATTAAAAAGTTGATCAAGACAATGAAAATGATACATCGCTACGCATCGGAAGCATCTTTGCTCTTCATAATTAAATGTACAATAATAACAATATGATATTTATAATGTCCAATATTTCTTATTTTCTATTATTTTTTCTAATATTTTGGGTAATACGAGTGTAATTGTCATGTCCTGCCTGTCCGCTCCTCCTGTCTGACACACCCCCTTATTAACCAGATATGCAACCCCGATTGTGACCAGCTGTTTTCTGTCAATTTGATTCAGTTTGAAGTCCATGTCAGTGTCTAACCCCAGGTCCTGTCATTGACGTTTTGATGTTACATGTTCCTGTGTCCCGCATTTGGAGTGATTCCAAATAAACCCTTCAATCCCGATTCCTTGTCTCCCCGTTCCTGCTTCTGTGTCCAGCAGTCATAAAGTAATGGTGACTAAAGGGTGTTATTTCATGTCTAAAGGGCTCTAATAATGTTAAAAACCGTATTTCGTAAACAGGTTTCCAATGCTCTAACTACAAAAATATTTGATTTATAAATAAAGAATCCTATTTCGTGAATTTCGCATATTGCGGGTTATTTTTAGAACGTAACTCCCGTGATTAACGAGGGGCCACTGTATATAGCATAATTCTGTTAAAAGTGCTATAGTAGTAAGATTTGAACTGATGCTTTTCTAATGAAAATCTGTCATTTTCCAGGGATGCCACCCTAATGGGTGCTGTGAACTTCACTGTCTACATAAAGAATTTCATCAGGTTTCCTCATTTTAACTTTTCGAAGTGAGTCTTGTGGTTTTTGTTGTAGTGACAGTAGTGTACAGATAGGGTTGGGTTTGTTGTTTCTGGCTCCCCATTCAAAAAGTCACTTCAGGGCCCCCTGTTTAACTCCAAACTTGTTAGAATCTTATATACCTGGATCATGTCCCCCCTCAGTCTCCTTTGCTTGAGGCTGAACAGATTAAGCTCAACTAACCTTTCCTCGTCTGACATTCCTCTAAGACCAGGAATTATTCTTGTGGCCCTACGCTGCACCTTTTCTAAGGCCGCAATGTCCTTTTTAAGATATGGTGAACAAACCTGCACACAATATTCTAGGTGAGGTCTCACCAAGGAATTGTATAATTGACTTGACTTAAACTCCACACACCTGGAGATATATCCCAACATCCTATTGGCTTTTTTATTGCTTCCCCACACTGGAGAGAATGGGACTGGCATTGCCTTCACAACTTGGTTCCGTGACATGCATTTACTTTTGTTTGCAGAGGCCAGAAGCAGATTTGTCAAGTTAGGAGAGCCAATCAATATAAATAAAAGACACATACTAATGAAGAAAACAACTTGTCCTGCGTATTTGTAAAATATGACAAAAATGCATGCAGTTGTAAAGGTGTTGTAGCAGTATATGAATATAAAATTGAATCCCTGATTTAAAAAGATTGTTCTTAAATATATATTTTAATAACCTGAAGTATGTGCATGATCAATTCTGACTATGTACAGTTTTATTTCACTTTATTTTATTTCACTCCAAAATTGACAAATCTGCCATCACCACACATCTGCAAGGATACTTAAACACTGGCATGTGAATGCACTTGTCACTAGTTAACAGGATAACTGCATTAGGCATAACACCAGAACACAAACACAAACACAAAAACAGAGCGATCCCGGCACAGCAGAAATTGACCAGTCCTGGCTAACTGGGGGTTAAGGGCCTTGCTCAAGAATCCAGTTCTAAAAAGAATCTTTTTTTTAAGTCGCTTTAAATTAGGAAGTGATTTCTTATTATGTATATAAGTTGATTATTTGGTCACTGGACAATAAAGATAGACCCAGCCATAAGACAGAGGACCATTGTTTTGTTTTTCTAATTTTACATCTATCTATTTTACAGATCAAATGTCTTGGATACAAAAAATGAAAGTTACTTGAAGAGCTGTTTCTACGACAAGGTCGCCGACCCGTACTGCCCCATCTTCCGGCTAGGAGATATTGTTGCATGGTCGGGAAATGATTTTAACAGGATGGCTGTGAAGGCAAGATCTATTCATCAAAATGAAATATTCACTCAGATATCATTTGCAGTGTTTCCTCAAGTGTTAATACATTTGTCGATGGGTATATGATTTTTCCATTGTTTGAGCAAGGTGCCGCTGGAACCTTCTATGCCTGGGTGACTTACAACCTTCACTGACTGAATTTCTTTCGTTCAGGGGGGGTCAGTCGCAATTATGATTGAATGGAACTGTGATCTTGATAAAGACATATGTAATCCGGAGTACAGCTTCACTCGGCTAGACCACTCAGTCAACTCCATCACAACTGGCTATAACTTCAGGTATCCCAAGCACACAGACACCCTGCTGGATGTATCACACAGTCAGTGGTACATTTGATAAAGTTTCACGCATACAAATAAATAATTTGGTTACTGGCTATATAAAATTTGGGGATAACATGAAATTCCTTTACTGAAAAATAACTTAAAAACTGTTAAATAACTTACAATAGCAAACACTTGTCATGGCATGAATAATGTTTGAAAATATCTGAATATGCAAAAGCAAAAATGCAGCCTTGACTCTAGCACGTCCCTGGTCTTGTGCCCTGCACTAACCTGAGATGAATAGGTGTTACAAAAACATGCATAGAAAATTGTGTTTGTCTTCTTGGCTTTCCAGGTATGCTCATTATTACAAAGACGAGGCAGGACAGAGTTATCGTACCCTTTATAAAGTTTGTGGGATTCGATTTGACATCATAGTTACTGGAGAGGTATGTAAACCCTTGAAATATTTAACCTTAGTGTAAATCTAACTTTTTTCCGTATAAACTGAAAGTAAAAGTAATTTTTGTTTGCTGACATTTCAGGCTGGAAAGTTTAATATAATCCCCACTGTAGTTAGTATCGGCTCTGGAATGGCTGTGATGGGTGCAGTGAGTACAAAAACACAAGGCTTTTCTGGATGTTTTTCAGCAACCCCAACAGGTTGCGCTAAGAGAATACAGTTTGAAGGAAGAGTAAAACACTTGCTGGTTGTTTTTAATTAACAGTAAATTTTGTATGGAAAATGTCATAAGAGTGGTGATATAGTGGTACCTCAGTTCTGGAACTCATTAGAACTCGTCAAACTGTGAATGCCGACCTAAGATAACTTGTCTTAGCGGAAACAAAGGGTAAAGCTTCAGTGTCAGCCTCGCATTCGCTGTGATAGCATCGTGCATGTTTGCACTAGCTGAATACAAATATTTAGACAGTAAAAATACATTTAGACAATGATAGACAGTAACAGTAATTATTATTATATAATGCAATACATTTAAAAATAAAGATTTCGATCCAGAATTCTGAACGGATTAAATTCGAGTTCTGAGGTACCACTCTTTTTGATTCTGCATTACAAAAATTCTGAAATGATCATTTCAGAAATGAAATGATCGAGTGCTTGGTATCATTTCAGGCAGTTTTCATCTGTGACTTGGTGCTGTTATATATGATGAAGAAGAGCACATTATACAGACAGAGAAAATTTGAATCCGTTATGCAGTGTGACTCTCCCAAATGGTATTGACCTTTGATTTTTCCGTTTTATTTAAATGTAACTGAATCAGTTATGGGGTTTAATATATTAGATTAGCGCGTTACAAAGTTACGGAGGGCGTAATGAGACATGGGAGGGAAAAAAAGATAAACATTTGCAAGATCTTGCAAAACAAAACCGAGAGAAGAGAAACCATTTTAATAACTGTGCTAATTGTCCATTTGAAATAAAAAGATGAAATTTTGGCCTATATATCGTATAAACGTAATACAGATATAGTGGATACAGATACAGACATGTCCAGTTAAGTGTGCTTTAAGCAATAAACTTTGAGGGACAATGCACACCATGTAACTTTCATATTATGTGTTCTTATACGCATTTACTTATTATAATAATTGCATTATGTTCATTCACCGCAGCCAGTGACTAAGAATTGTATTGTCCGTCTGCGTTTTGCCTGCCTTACCTTTAATTAAACCCCGTATTCCCCGATACCCTGACGTCTGCGCCTTTGTCTCCGTTCCGTCCATGCTCGGCACGACAATATTATTATTATTAAATGTATTAATGGTTTACTATTACTATTAAAATAATTAATAAGAAATCTTAATTTTTAAATGTATTGCTTATATAATAATAATTACTGCTACTATCTATCATTGTCTAAATCAGTGGTGGCTGGTGAAAAAATTCTTGGTGGGGCTGACGTGCCAATAGATTTCCGTTCCTATTCCAGTATAAGCATTCAAATACAAGGTTTAATTACAGGTAAGGCAGGCAAAACGCAGACGGACAATACAATGAGCGAACTGAGGAAACAAACTAAAACGCGGACTAAATACAGAGGACTAATGACAACAGCCAGAAACAGTTGATCACATGGGGATTCCACACAGGATTAACGAGGGGGCGTGGCACACGGAAGGAGCGGACGATCGGGTCAGGACATATTGTTTTTAAACTTTACACATTGTTTGGATACATTTATTTTCTTACTTTACAAATTACTGTTTTGATAAATGTGCTTAGATGCGTTTAGTACAGTATATGCTCTTCTTGTTTTATCCGGTTCATTTTGTGTTTAAATGCTAAAAAAACATATTTAGGTGTATTTTTTGGGGCTGGGAACCAACTAATTGGTTTTCCATTATTTCTTTATAACAATAATGCCACAGTGGTCACAGCTTCATCGGGAAGTTTGTGGAAGACTGCGTACCCACAAAGTCTGTATGCGTATTTCCCAATTAGAAGCCCTGGATGTGTGCTGAAGTTCACTGGCGGATCCAGGAGCGCAGCAGTGCGTTTCACTCCGGAGATACTCAGGCATACAAAAAGAGCCGGTACGATCTCCGAAAAGCCATTAAATACACAAAGCGTCAATACGCCCACAAACTGGACTCTCAGTTTAATATCACAGCAGACGCTCGTCTGATGTGGCAGGGCATTCAGTTGATCACGGACTACAAACCCCGGACCCTAGGGTTGCCAACCCCAAACGAGGGACCCTTTCTGGCAGGTAGGCACGCAGAGCCTTTGACCCATAACTTTTTGGTTTTCCGATCTTTTTTGTAGCTACACAGTCGTTTTTTCTTAGCAGGTTCACCGCTCACTTTGACCACACAGTCTATCATTTTGTCACCGCTCACCACTAGTGGCCAATGCACACACGCAAACCAACAACCGTGTCTCATAGCAACATTTGCATGAGTTTTGCCATGCTTACGGTAGTCTATTATTGGCCGGCGAGGCTGTGATTGGAATACGGGACTGGAGCTGCCCCTGAAGGGACAAATCAAAATCACCCATATTTCGGGATGTCCCGGACAATTCGGGACGGTTGGCAACCCTACCGGACACACGCGGCCACAGCTACCGCCGCTTCACTCCCAGACGAGTTGAACATGTTTTTCATTCGCTTTGAGCTCGCTAACACGGACAAACCCGTTCATCCCCCCGCAGCGCCGCAAGACTCCAGCCTGAGGCTCTTCGAGGATTACGTGAGGAGGACTTTTTCCAGACTCAACATCCGTAAAGCACCCGGCCCAGACGGGTTCAGGTCGCGTTTTAAAAACATGTTGCGATCAGCTAGCTGCTGTCTTTAAGGATATTTTTAATACATCTCTGAGAGTCTCATCTGTCCCCATCTGCTTCAAGCACACAGCCATCATCCATGTCCCTAAGAAAAATAAAATAAACTGCCTTAATGATTACCGCCTAGTAGCACTCCCATAGCCATGAAGTGCTTCGAGGCTGGTGCTAGACAGTGGTGGAATGCAACGAAGTATTTGCATTTCGTCACTGTACTTAAGTATATTTTTACTTAACTGTACTTTACTTAAGTAAAAATAATAATGCATACTTTTTTATTTTACTCCATTACATTTTGCGGCAATAATTTGTACTTTCTACTCCACAACACTTCTACAGTTTATGGCGTTACTCGTTACATTTTATGAACACAATTTCCTCAAAATCTTTCATGAAAAAATAGTTAGCCTATTGCGTTCCTTGCGTTGTTTGCCATTTCCTACCAATCAGGTGGCTTTATTTGCTCCAATGATGGCAGAACGCGCGTCGGTTAGCGGCACAAGCTAATAAGACTGGTTTGATCGACTGAGCTTGAGCACGAGCCCTACAGCTCAGAATCAGAAAGAATTCCTTGGCCGTATTTAAGAAAGTTATTTGAGTTCAAAGGAGTAAAGATTGAGTCTTTGCGTTTTCAGTGTATCCCATGCCTGCCTAAACCCAAAGAATTGTTGGCATTTAAAAACTCCCGTTTGAAGAAACATATAGAGGTGGGCTATGTTATGTTATGATACTGTTATCTAGCGAAATGTATGTTGACACGATGGTAGGATAAAACTGGTTTATTAGGTATGTCAGAGAAGATAGTTTGTCTTTGCTACCTTAATGTCCAGCTTGGCTGGAAGTGGTGCTTTCCATTTGTTTCACAATCTGTAATCATCTCTGACTATATGTCACATTATACCAACGCTACTGTATTTCCTGGGTTTCTCACATATTTCAGGACCCCGTCCAATTTAGTTTTGTATTCACTTAAATGTAATGGTGCGTTCGTTTTTTTTCTCGGAACTCGGAAATTCCGAGTTGAGTGATGTCACGCCCGACAGTCTCCCGTTAGAGCTACCCACATCTCGGAACAAACATGGCTGCCTCCATGAACACGCTGCTGTGTGTTGTTGCTTTATATTTTAGCAGATTTGGAGAGAGATTATTTTTCCGAGAGACAAACAAACAAGAAACACGAACTAGTCAAACCACACTAAAAGCTTTATAGAATATTTTGTGTACATTCATAGCGATATTATTTTTTCGAACGGCAAGAAAACTACAAACAAACCAAAGACACTACTAACAAGTATGGTAAAAATCTGATATTGCATGTTAGGATACTGTTTACGGTTATGATGTGGTATTCTATAAATCGAACACGTGCAATTACATTTATAACTACATTTATATATTTAACAAAATAATTTTTTTTGAGATTTATAAAATTGAATTACTGTTGAGTGTGTAAGCCGCGATGTTGAAATTACGTCACAGGGGCAACTCGGACAACGATCTTGTCCGATGTCAACGTCATAGGAGGCGTGTTTCCAACGGGAAGTGACATTTTTCGTGACGTTTTTTTATGAGTTCCGAGTTGGATAGAAATAATCGAACGCACCATTATCTCTCGTAATTATAAGGTTTAAACACATAAACACAGTAACTAGGCCTAATATGCCTGATTGTGCTAGCTACTGAAATGTTGCCAGTTATGTGAAGTTACATTGTTCGAAGATGTAGGATTACAAATGTTTTTAATTGTTGTAAGAATTTGAGTTGTCAGTTGAATAATTACTTGAATAAGTTAATGAATTGGTTGACTAAGCACTGGTAATGCTGTGCTTATAAGGGCACCAAATGGCACTCCCATGTTCCTCTGATCTTTGATAGCCTGGCCACTGGTAAAGTTTTCTTCATTTTTTCTTATGCTAAGATCTGCCTTTTGTATTGTAAGTGTTGAGTTACACAATATTGTTATTAAAGGGCTCACAATACCACTCATACTGCCATATTCTTGAGAGCGCCACCCCACCACAAGTTGTTTCCCTTTTACTGCTCTTAACAGATGTGTTACATAGTTATGCAAATATATAAATGATTTAAAGAAATATCCAAGTCAGGGTACACACAGTATTGCAGACTGCATGCACAATAAGCACACCAAACTTTCCAATACACATATACTGTATAGTTGCTTGTAATTATTATGAGCAATGACATTGGTAGAGGCGTAAGTCAGTATATCTACTATTCTACTATTCAAAATGGCACTCCCCAGATGCTGACAAACCATTGTGAGTACTTTTACTTAAAAAATACTTCCTCCACCACTGGTGCTAGAACACATCAAGGACATCACCCTGACAGTCTGGACCCCTTCCAGTTTGGCTATCGTAGCAACAGGTCCACGGAGGATGCCATCTCCATAACACGCCACACCACCCTGTCCCATCTGGAAAACATGAACTGTTATGCCAGGCTGTTGTTTGTGGATTACAGCTCTGCATTTAACACCGTCATTCCATTTCTGGGGCTTAGCTCTTCACTGTGCAACTAGGTACTGGATTTCCTCATCGACAGACCTCAGCAAGTGCGTATTGGTGGAAAAACCTCCTCCATCATCACCATCAACACTGGTCCCCCGCAGGGCAGTGTGCTGAGCCGCTGCTTTACTCTCTACACCCATGACTGTGTAGCTAAGAACAGCTCCTACACCATCCTCAAGTTTGCTGACGATACCACAGTAATAGGTCTGTTCAGCGAGGACGATGAGACGTCCTATAGGGAGGAGGTCAGACTCCTGGCAGAATGGTGTCAGGACAACAGCCTCACCCTCAACGTTGACAAAACTAAGGAGATGATTGTGGATTTCCGCAAACAGGCAACAGAGCACAGCCCCATCTACATCGGAGGTGAGGCTGTGGAGCAGGTCAGCAGCTTTGGGTTCCTCGGAGTAACCCTCACTGATGACTTTAAATGGTCAGGTCACACTGTGGCAATAGCCAAGAGAGCACAACAACGCCTCTACATCCTCAGGAGACTGAAGAAGGCCCGGATGTCCCCCATAACCCTGTGCAGATTCTACAGGTGTACTGTAGAATCCATCCTGACAGGATGCATCTCATCCTGGTACAGCAGCTCCTCTGTTCAGGACAATAGAGCTCTGCAGCAGATGGTGAACTCAGCACAGAAGATCACGGGCACATGGCTCCCTGCGATCCACGACATCCACACTACACGCTGTCTCAGGAAAGTGAACTATATCAAGCGGGATCCTAGCCACCCTGCACTGTCACTTTTCACCCTCCTCCCATCTGGGAAGTGACTACAGTCCATTCAGATACGCACCTCCAGGTTCAGGAACAGTTTCTACCCAACTGCAATCAAACTCATGAACAATCAGTAACCTTGTGTCACCTCCACTGCTACTCACACATATTTCTGTGTCCATCTCTATTCTTGAGATTCTGGTCTTATTTACTTAATTATAATTCACTTTCTTTACAGTCGCTTGTCGTCCTGTTGTCTATCTGTCTTGTTTATGTTCAGTCTGCAGGAGCACATGCAAGCAAGCATTTCATTATACACTGTACTTGTACACATGACAAAAGAATTGAATTGAGTTTTCCAAATGTAATCTTTTCAATGTTTTTTTTAATATTTACATTTCAATGTTTGTGTCTGCACTTAACGTTCAACAGCTCATCTGTCCTGCTTAAAGTCACTAGCTGTGAATTAGTATTAATAAATATGAAAACACATATGAAAGTTACATGGTGCGCATTGCCCCCCAAATTTAATGCTTAAATACACATAACTGGGCATGTCTATCGTTTACGTTTATACTTATTAGTTAATAGTCCAAAATTACCTCTTTTGTATTTCAAACAGACACAGTACAGTTATTAATGTTTTGAGAGATCTTGCAAATGTTTCTCTTTTTTTGTTTTCCTCCCATATCCCCACCCGGCCTCTGTACAAAGTGCCCCTGCAGAAAAAAACAGAAATAAAAATCAGAAGTATTTTCAAACGTAGATCAGATTCTATTTTTTAAAATGCGCTGCTAAAAACATTGAAAGGCATTATGCTATTTTCGGCAGCTAGCTGAAATATCACACCATACTGAGAATACTTCAACGATTTCTTTAATGATCATAAATAGTGGTTAAATGTCTCATGGTCAACAATTTTAAATGAAAATGAAATGCATGATGTATATGGAACTATGCTTTTTCGTAGGAACCATACAAATAAGAACTTGGCAAGGGAAGTCATGCTGGAAATGAACTGAGTTTTGAATCCTGTGATATCACCGGGCAGGATGAATCCGGTTGGAGGTTCCCTTTTTGCTTCCACCGGGAAAATGGAGCCCTTTACAGGAAAAAACCCTACGGGACACAATGTCAGACTCCTCGGCAATTTGAAGTTACTCATCATGGATGCTGAGTGTGCTCTGAAAATGTGAGTCCAAAAGAAGAATAACACCTCGTCTATTTTAAACAAAAATGTTTTTGTTAATCTTTATGCTGAACCTCGTCTTTTGTAAAGTTGCTATGTCACATAGAACAAACAAAAAGAATGTCTGTTATTCAGGCCAGTTCGGCTGTGAAATGTCAGTGTTATTTTTTTCTGCAATGCAATGCTAGACCTAAGGTGATCACGCATTTCCATGGGTTAAGTTTATTGCTGTGTTTAAATTCCTGGATGAGTAACCTCTTCCTGTTCATCAATACTTTGTGGCTCTGCTGTTTCTGTCCAGTGTTAGCTTGCACTCAGAATGTAAATGATTCCAGTCAGTTAAATGGTTGTCTGAAGGTGACTCTTCAGACAACAAAGTTAAATGGATGTCTGAAGATTATTTTGTTACCAACTAGCAAAATAATCTTTAAATGAATTTGAAATTTTATATACATAAACTGACAAGTTATTTGTGATTTGAATTGCCATAATAAAAAATCTTACCAGTTTCTCTTTTGATTCTCACAGACTAAGTAGTTGTCAGAATCCTAAATAGCTGAAATGAATCCATGCTCCATTATATAAATAGCTAATATATAGTGAGAACCATTGCACAAAAAAGGTACTTCCATAAAACCCACATAAGTCATGGTGTGCTTGAGGAAACAGTGTATTGGTTATTAAATTCAAAATTAAAATTTTGTAACAAGTCTGGGCCACAGTTCCTCCATTTCCTTCTTTAATATTCCCTGACTGGCAGTGTTGCCTCACATGTCTGGGGCCAGGGTTTGAGTCTCTGCCATGGTTCCTTGTTTGTGGAGTTTGCTTGCTCTCCCGGTGTCATCATGGAGTTTCCTCCAGGTACTCCAGTTTCTACCCATAGTCCAAACACATGCTCAAGTGAATTGGAGTTACCAAATTATTAAATAAGTGGGTCCTATGATGGTTTGGTGCCCCATCCTAGATTATTTGCTGCCTTGCACCTGTAGCTTCTGGGATAAGCTCCAGACCTCCCAGGTACAGAATATGGATGGAGATTCTCTTGCTTGCACTTCTACCCAGCCATATAAACATCTGCGGCCCTTGAGCAAGGCCCTTAACCCCCAGCACCCTGGTTGCTGCTATGGGTGGCTGCCCCTCAATGGCCAGCTTGCTCTCCCCCAACTTGATCTCTGTAGGTGTGGGGTAAAGAGAATTTCCCCACAAGGATCAATAAAGTATTTATTATTATTAAATGTCAGGTGGAAATGAATCCTAACTAAAACAGCATTTGATAAAGTATGATTTTGTTGCTACTAAAAGAAAACAAAATGAAAGCATTGTGTGTTGAAAATTCACCAATATTACATATCCAAGTAACTCCAACCTTGCTTGTATTGTTAATACCTTTATCACGTTTAACATTTCTCTTTAGTAGGAAGATGTAGAATTAAAGGAAATATTACACACATTTTAATCAGGAAAAATTACATTTCATCATTAAATCTGTCAGACAACCAGCACACACCTTTACACAAAACAGGAAAAAAACTATTTCGAGATACTGATATTTCAGCAAGGAACTTCATCTGACAATTTCAGCATTTTAACCGTGCAATGTGTAGACAATTGTAAAATCGACAAATTATTACTGACATCCCTTATTAACAAGAACTTGTGTTGTAGGCCACCTCAGTAGTATTAAGACCCTTTAATCCACTAACGTGTTATGTATATACACCATAGTAAAAACCATGAAAACTGTGGACTTAGGGATCATATAATCACTGGCATGGGGATCTGTCGTCAATTATCGCTATGGATAGTTTTAAAGATATGGGTAAAAGTTCTGAAAAACAAAATAAACGCTGGAAGTGTTCTGTTGGAGGCTACCTGTGACTAGTAAAACATCTGATGCACTAACACCCTACAAGTGGTACACTGAAGTGGAGTCCTGCAGTTTTAACGAGGGGGGCTATGGTACATCACGACTCGGTCAGTATACATGCACCATGCCGTACAAAAAGGTCCAGAACAACACGTAGGTGAAGAGACCCCCGACCAAGCCGCCCGTGAACAACAGCCGTCGGGACTTGAAGCACTTATTCCACCGGCGACCGGCCTTCAGTATGAGCAGCAGGGAGAGCAGAAACGAAGCGAGAAAGTAGAAGACGAAGCCATAGAGGCCGGTGAGGCCCAGAATCCCGGCGGTGGCTCCGGACAGGGCGGACACTGACGTCCTGCAGTAGTCCAGCACCGCTGCGTTACCTCGCACGGCCACCTCGCTGATGAACTGCGGGCCCTCCCTTTTGGCTGCCAGCCCCGTCATGTCTTCCACTATAATGTCTGGGGATCGCTCTAAATGAGAAAGTGAAACATGTATGAACCACTGACTACGAAACGTAAACCACCCAAAGCGTAAATAAACACGTGATCTACATAAAAGGATTATGCTGAGGTACGTGTTAGCTGGACGGCTAACGCCTTACCGTCTGAATAGGCCAAATGACTACAAGAAGCTCTTTTATTTTTCGCAATCAATCACACCAACATTGTTCGCAAAAGGGAGTCAATATCCTTTGGGTCGCCGAAAGCGTCCAAGCGACACAGTCTGCTCACCGCTAGATGATTAGAAAAATCAACAGCTCGACCACGTTAAAACTGCAACCCCCGTCACACGGATTCAGACATTGCTCTTTTTGCGGTGCATTGTGGGAACAAAAAAATCAGATACCTTTCATAAAACACATATGATTTTAAACTTTGAGATTCCAGATATGTACAATATATTTAATAATTAGTTTTAAAATCCATTAATATAAGTGTAGATAGTAATTTACGGGATGCAAATACTTGTAACCTTTGACCCTTAAAATACGGTGACTCGGAAGGGCAAAATAGATATTTACATAAAAGCGAATTAACTATAAAGAGGGATACGGGACGCACACAGGAACGATTATAGTTTTAATAAAGCTAGTGATCAAGAATACGAAACATAATTGTAATACATGCAGACGGGCTGGTAAAGCATTGTTCATCGAGCTGATAACGAAATGATTAGTTAGCTATCTACGTTGTAACCCTGGTCACCCCGAGCAGTTGTGCGTGATAAAAAAGTATATGAAATGTTCAGCTGTACATGATCTATACATAAGTGATAAGTAAGAGGTATTTTGCTGTGCAATTTAGTTGCTTCCTCTCTTCCGGAAATTGTTATAATTTCCCGTATAACCTGTGTAGATTTATCAGTTAAATGCAGAAAGCCGTTTGCCATAATTGCATTTTATGCTATATAATCTGTGAGTGCTAGAACATCATGGCATCGTCTCCTACACCTACTAAGTATGTCCTCGGTATAGATATGGGGACAACTTCAGTGAAGGTGGTGCTGCTCGACAGTCACTTAAGGAAAGTGACAGACACTTGCAGCCTGCCCACAGCCGCTGACACCAGCAACCGTGACGGAAAAGTATGCCATTAATAAACTATTTCTGTTTAAGCGGCAGAAATGATAAATATCGTTTATCGTTAATACGTGGTTTGATATTACTTTGTAACATTTTACTTCATTTGTAGAACGGAAAGATCGTTTACTGGGGATTGTTTTAGAAAGAAAAAAAAGAATGTTTTGTCAACTGTACTCGCAGGTCATGGAACAGGATCCTGGGAAGATCATAGCTACTCTAAATCAGTGCATGACTTCATTGCCCAGAGACAAACTCCGAAATGTCACCAGAATTGGGGTGTCTGGACAAATGCATGGGGTGTTGTTTTGGAAGACAAAATCAGGTAGAAACCTTTAAATATATCAGATCAGTAATAGGTCCCTGGATTTCATGTTTGCCTGCCTGCAGTCAAATTATTAATTTATAATAATTTAAATAGTTGCATAAATTAGGGTGACCATGTAAGGGAGGACACTTTGAGCTACTTCAGGTTAGTTCAGTTCTTCTTGTGCTTTGACTGGTTTGTTTCCTTGATTGAAAGACTCAGCTTGTTCATATTAACATTAGTGACACGTGCAGGTTTATAGGAAATAGTAGTTTATAAGTCCTGATCGAGTTCAAAGTGTCCTCCCAGACATGGATTATCTGGTCACCCTGCACGAATACAACAGCTTATGTTTATGTTGGTAATGGATTTATAGAGGTTTTATTTCTTTGTCTTCGGGACCGCCTTCCATCTTCTTCTACTGTAATGTCCCATTAAATAATAACAGTCGGTTCTGTTGAGACAGGAGCCACCAGGAAATTACATCATTATGGCATCAGTCAATATAAGCAATTATGTTAATGAATTTTATAATGTTTCATGGTTTTAGTTTGTCTTGCTCACCACACTCTACCTTGTAAGATAAAATTATAAAAAGAAAAAAGGAATTGAAGAATGTCAAGATCATCATGGTCCTTAGAGTTGGGCACTCTTGGCCGTTCACTGAGAAATGGCTTAAGATGTCCATTTTGCTTCTGTTGTAACATGATTAAATGTCCCCCTCAAACTAAAATGGTGCAACAACTAACATTGAAGTCCATTTATTTGTGATTTCATGGTAAATAAAACTAGTATTATTTCCACCTTTTAAAATGTAATAACTTATAAGAACGACCATTCAGTATGAGTGGGACATTTCATTGTAGCCATCTAGCATCTCTCTCTGGGTAATATGTTGTCATTAACAATAGCATTTTTAGCTGAACTGTGCCCTATAGAGAGGGAAATTGGTATGTGTCTGCAGTGCAAACCTATCTCCCGCTGGTGTCTCCATGGCTATCAGCTTGCTGTTGGGACCAAGGAGATGGTGGTCACATGTTCAGGATTAAAGATGTGAGTCAGCTGATTACCTGGCAGGATGGTCGGTGTAGCAGCGACTTCCTGTCCTCACTTCCGAAGCCAGATTCACACCTTAGCGTGGCCACAGGCTTTGGGTGCGCTACCATCTTCTGGTTTCTCCAAAACAGGTTGGGAATAGCTATGTTTACACACAAGCAAATATGTTACAATAAACAATATTATTACATGGGTTGTTTATCTTACAGTGGTGTAAAATTGGTATTTTTGCCATTTTAATACCTGTGAAATATGTGCATTTTTGTATTAAGGATTTAGGCTATTTTAATTCTAATATTTCTTTGCATTGCAGGCTGGAGTTTTTGGCTGAATTTTCCTCAGCAGGGACCATCCATGATTACGTGGTAACTATGCTGTGTGGCTTGGACAGATGCTTGATGTCCACCCAAAACGCTGCTAGCTGGGGATACTTCAACACCAGCACTAACCAGTGGAACTTGGACATGTAACTTGAGCATGTCATTTCTTGTAAGCGTGTTTGACCTTGGCTGCTTGACGTGTGTCGAGGCACCTTAAGGAATTTAACTGTTTTCACAAGGATTGCCCTAATTTGTCTCACCATTTACATGTTGTACATGTTTTTTTTTTTGCTGCATTCAGAGTAGCATGCTGAAGCTAGGTGTGTGTGTGTGTGTGTGTGTGTGTCAAAGGAAAAATATCTTTTATTGTGAACATCAGGTATATGATGCATGGAGAAATATTCTTGTTGTACCTACTGCAAATGAGAAAGTAATACGTGAAATTCATATTTCAAAGGGCACACGTACACATACAAAGAGAGAGAGAGACATGTAACTATAATGTGCACATGGCATTTTAAGACATGAAAATTAAGACACAGGCAATAAAAAGTGTGTCTGTGTGCATGTGGTCTAGTCTGAGCAGCGCTGGCTTCCCCGTGGAGCTACTTCCAGAACCTGTGGCCCCTGGATCCCGTGCAGGATTTACCTGCTTCAAATGGCATGGGATTCCTGTAGGAACCCCCGTCGGGGCAGCCCTGGGAGATTTCCAATGCGCCGTTTATTCCTGCATGGTGGACAGGACAGATGCAGGTGAAGGTTCCAAAAGCTGCGGACCCCTCGCTGACCCTTTCTTTATCGTTGTTGAAACCTTACTTCTGCCTCTCTC
>JABFEB020000104.1:15038144-15051849 GCA_019775895.2 Stomatorhinus ivindoensis | reverse complement strand
TTCTGAATATTAGCACTTCGGCCCAGCTAAGCTTTGCTATGCCAGCAGAATTCCGGCCCCCGTATGTTCCCGATCCCAGCTCTCTGGTCTCCTACTTCCCTTATTTCGATGGTGTTTTCCTGGTGGTAGCAGCATCCCTCAATGGAGGAAATGCAGTGGCTACCTTTGTGGATATGCTAACAGCATGGATGAAAGAACTTGGTGAGGGAATGTGAAATTGGATGCCTTTCCCAGTCCTGTTGTGTGCTCTATAGGAAATTTGTGATACAAGGAAGAATAATATACAAAGAAAATAAGATTAAAATAACAATACAAATAAAATAAAAAACAATGTGTGTAATAGAAATGAAAACTACTTATATCTGTAACTGTACTTTCTATATTTACATAAAACAATTTACGGTATGATGATGTATGTTGAGCAGTGAGGAGTCATATATAATGTGTAATAGTGACCTGTTAGTGGTTAAGAGTCCTCATTTCATATATGGACAGCTTGATTAAACATATCTTTGGAACTCAGTGGGCTATCTATATAACATGGTGGCTTTTGGTTTGAATGATGTTTCATTTTTCTATGCCTAGGAGTGGAAATAAGCAGCTCTTCTATTTATTCACAAATGATTCAAGCCGGTTTAAACCTGGACAGCAGTGACCTGAAGGTGAGGCCAACCATTCTGGGCGAAAGGCACGATACCAGCTGCTTAGGCTTGGTGTCCAACATCTCGGCCTCCAACATCTCTCTGGGTCACCTGACCCGGGCACTGTGCCAGGGGATTGTGGAGAACATAGTCGCAATGCTGCCTCCCCAGCTTCTGCTGGAGTCGGGGGTGAAGAGGATTGTGGGTAGTGGCAGTGCTCTCATCCGTAATGAGGTGCTCAGACAGGAGGCGGTGAGGGCATTCCCATTTCCTGTACAGTACAGTGAAGATGCAGACTCCGCTGTTGGTGTCGCCATGATTTTGAATGACAGAATGTGATTGACCATTCAGACCAAAATAATGCCCATGTTCTGGAATGGTCACTGTCTGACAAGCCTACTATCAAGGGTTGATCAGTAATATGCTTTCAGAAATTACATCTGAGTGGTAATTCTGGTGATATTGCCCAAGATGATGGTTCGTTTACAGGTAATCTGTACACTATTTAAATTTCAAGACTATGTAGCATTACAGTATAATACAGGGCTTAATGAATCCTTTAAATAATATTAGTAAAATATGCTGTTGGCTGCAAGATATCACATCGCAATATACTCGCGATTATATGGTGCATGATAATCAACAGGATTTTAGATGACAGGAGGATTAGTTCGGACACCAGCTTTTCAGTACAATACATTTACTTACACCCGCAATTTAGTAAGCAGATTGCTAGTACACCAAAATATTCATGTTTTGTGACACCCAAAACTTAGCAATCTCTATAAATTCAGGGTATCCTCATATTTATTAAATTTGGTTAATGAAGCTCCACATACTACTGTTTTGGTATGTCATGGAAGTCAGAAGCACTGAGGTGACAGCTCAGCAGCCAAATATCTTTTGAAAGCGGAAATATTGAGGATAAACAAGGCAAACAAGACATCAGTGTTGTGGAAGTACTTTTTACAATTTTAAGGCCCTCAAATTTATTAAACATAAGGATATGCTGAATGTATACAGATTTTAGGCGTACTACTGTGGATGTAATACTGAAAATTTGTCTGGACAAATGTTTCGTCCGTTATCTAAAGTCCTGCTGGTGATAATTGCACATACTCCTTTTTCCCTGTGAAAATGATGCTAAGTGTGGCTCATGTTTTGTCTGCCATGAGTGTTTATCATGGGGCTTTGCTGTTGTTAATCTCCCTGACATTATGGTGTCCTAATGTGATATGATGTGATGCATACTGCTTAACATGGAGTAATCACAGCCCCCCCGTGAAATTGTGCTGCATCAAATCAAATATATTCACGTGATTGGATTGCCGTTGTGGAAAGGCCACAAGCTGCAGCCTCAGGACTACTCGGAATTGTGTGTCAACATTCCTGTGTGGGAATGTACATGTAATTTTAGTCAATTGTAAAATATTGATGAAGAGGCAAAATAAACTTGATTATAATGCAGAACTGAATTCTGTAATCTGATTCAAAATTATAACACATGGCTTATCACGCATTACCCTTGCTTGATCTGCATGTATTAGTGAAATAGAAATAATAATAATTATAGTGGGTTAGGCCTCTGTATCGGTAAACCCAGAGTGCACACATAAAAAACAGTTGTGACCGTTTGAATGAAAGTGGTGGATGAATAAATGTAATTTAAGGTTGCTGTTTTGAATCCCACGTACTGCAGACCAGTCAAATTGCTATTAGGCCATTGGGCAAAGTCCTTAATCCCCAAAACGCACTAGGGGCAATGGAAAGATGACTGACCCTAAGCTTCACTCTCATCTGTGTGTGTGTGTGTTTGTGTGTCTCAGTGGAGAGCAAAATGGGATGTATGGTAAGAGGCATTCCAATGTACCTTGGACTTGTACAAATGGGAAGTAAAGTTTAATTTCAGTATTGAGGTAGATCCAAATTAATTTTCATTTTTTCTTCATTGGGGGAAAGTGTCATGATCCGCCCGTCCAAGCCTCCCGTGTGCCACACCCCCCTCGTTACCTCATGTCAAATCCTGATTGCAACCATCTGTTGTCGATCAGTTCTGGCTTGTCCTGAGTATTTAGTCCGTGTCTAGATCCATCATTGTATTGTTGCGTGTAATGTTACGTGTGAGTGCTGTGCCTTCCCGTGTTTATCCCCATTAAACCCTGTTTCCCGTCCTGATTCCTGCCTCCCAAGCCTGCTTACCCGCCCGACCACTCCTGAACGTGACAGAAAGCTTTTGAGAAAATGGGCATGGAATGCATCATATTGTCTGATAAGGAATAGGGAACGTGATCACAAAGTGATTTGAAAGACAAAAGAATGCATGCAGAGAGTGTGGCTGGGACTCTACCAAGAAGGATGGTAGCGCACAAAGGTCCATCCCTGTCCCAGCTCATGTTCTGGCCTCTGTAGCTTCTCTGAATTTTGGGAAGTGGATAATGGGTGCACCGCCTTCTGCAGAAATCTCGGTGGACATGCCCCATCTTAGTGAAGGGGAAGCAAAACTGCAAAAACTCATGATTACCAAAAACGCCATTCCGAGAACAGCCCGGGGAAAAGAGCCCGAGGTAAGGAATGCTGATTTCACATTACCAGTGAATTTTAATCATGCTGAGGGCTCCTCTTTGGAAGTATTTAAATCACATGAGCATTGAACAGCTTTGTGTGCTTCTGATTCTAGCAACTCGGATAATGTTGTAATATGAAAGGCCATTACCCCATTAAGGGATCTATCCCTGCATTAGTGCATTCATCGAGTTAAAGGTAAGACACTCATGATATATTTGTTTGAGAAAGATTTTTTTCCAGTCAGAGTCACTGATTATGGTGTAATATGCACTGCACACGTGGAAGATGTATGGTGTTTGTTCCTGAGACTCTGCTGTATTGTGGAGTGCCATTAATGTGCAGTAATGCATGGTCAGACTCCCCAGGGAAGATAGAGCTGCTTCCTCTCTACTTCTCCGTCATCCTGCTCATCCCATGAAACCTCAGGCAGGATTCTTGTGTGCTCTGTAAACACACCAGCTTCCATCACAGGGTAGGAGCTCTGCACAAGTCTCGACTATCAGCCCAAGGTGATCCATTTAGCTTCTATTGTATTTTAATGCCAGACTTGATCTGTGCGCAGCAAAAAATGGATCATTAGGAACAACAGGAATTGGGGTACAGAGAAACAAAATACTGCCTCATTATAATGTAAGTACATCTGCTTTTTTAATCTAAGAAATGCACTCAAGTGCGTGATATGTACTCAGCTAGCAAGATGCAGGACCATTGATTATAATATCAGCCTTACAATTACATTTTACTAAGCTTCAAATCAAGTCAGATTCTGAAGCTGGTTTGTGATGTTTAGCTGTCTTTGTATGAGAATTGATTTACATATTTTTTCTAAAAAATTGTCTTATAAAATTGTATAGTTGATGTAAGTAATACGAGCCCACAGGGAATCAAAGCAGTCTCAATCAATATTACATGACAATATCAATATAATGTCTCATTATAAAAGATTAGCAGCAGTTGTGTTCACTGTCACTGTACAGTCCTGTCCTGCAAAATTTGACAGTATTTAACAAAGAGTTTAATGATGATGAAATGTGGCATCTTGTGTCAGATCTTAGACTACACTGTTATGCAGTCTCTCTCTCCTAAGGAGGTCCACTAAAGTCATAATGAAATCTGGGAAATTAGCTTTTTTGTAGGTTAGCTGAACCTTAGCCACACAAGCATCCATTATAAGCGCCTGTTACTTCAAAACATATATGAATAATTGATGAAAGTAACTCAGAAAAATGCCATGTAGGCAAATGCTATGCACAGCTTAAAAATTTAATACCATTAGCAGTCTCCATCGCCATCAGTATTGCACTCACATTTACTCAGTCTTAAACCAAATTAGGTTTCTCATTCTCTGTCTTTGTGTTGATAAAGGATATTGAAAATTTGTCATAACATTTTCCTTAATTACTAAATGTGTTAGGGCATGATACTAAAATGGAAAATGTGTTACATGAGCTAACCATGGGAAATGCTACTGCTGAGTAGCTTATGGGAAATGTGAGAGCAGTAATAAGATTCCTCTTTTCTGGGGTTGCATAAATGTGAAGCAATAACCACTAGCCACAAATGTTGCCCTTGTCTTATTGACCATTTCTTCTTTTCAGAAAAAAAGTGTTTCTTTTTAATTGAGATTTTGGGAAAACATTGCTAGTTGACTCTGCTTTCACATTCTCTTTTTTAATGTAATGATCAAGATATTGCTTATGTTTTCCTGTTTTGATTGAAACAGAACCCATTTGTATTTAAAGGTCTGCTGATAAACCTCACCACTGCTGCTGTTGGTAGATTAATAAGCCCTGTTCAGATTGCTTTGTTGCAAAAAAAAAATCACAAGACTGAGCATGTGAATCATATGGCAGCATCATCATGACAACAGGACAAATTTAAGGAAAACAGAAGGGTCTCAGGCAAAATGGCACACCCTAAACTATATACGCCCATGTGGTCAGGCCTTCCCTTTGGCAGACAAACCTTAGAGTTTTTGGTGCTGGCAGGACTGACAGTGAAATATGAAGCCAAAGTGGTTGAGTAGGACTCAACAAATTCAGGGAGTTAGTCAGCTCTGTGCCAAAATCTTAGATAGGCAAAGAAAACTTATTTGTTAGAAAGTGTATATGTGATCTGAAAGTAAAACAGAATGTAACATTTGAATATATGCAAATAAAAAATAAAACAATAAAAAACACGAAATTCTGTTCTTCAAAAAGTTACTGATACCTTGTTGGATGGCTCAAAGAACACTGCTTTGGTTCCCAAACCTCTCCTCAGGGGCACCTCAGCCATTCCATGTATTTATTTAATTTTAACACAAGCTCACATAATTACTTAATCTAATTAGCTAAATGACCTGATGGGATATTGATGGCTTCGGCCATCTTTTAACTGTTTTTCTTGGTTAAGGTTTCAGGAGAGCCTGGAGTTTATTCAGGTAGCTCAGGGAATTTGTATTACATTTATGTTGCTGAAGCTTAAGCTCACATACAACTGAGAAAGCGGAGCCAGCCAGTCCCTCAAGTAATTGGGAATTAAGGGCCTTGCTCAGGGGCCCATGGCTGAATTTACTCCACCGGTAACCTTCTAATCACAGGCACATCATCTTAACCTAATGATCCATACACCACACCCTAGGGGAAGAAGAATGAATAACACGGCAGTCTGTTGCAGGGCACTTACACACACTAATGGGCAATTTAGTGGTCAATTAGCCTCACAGCATAGCCTCACCACAGGCCAGGGCGCGAACATGCAGAATCCACTCACACAGAGCAGAACCAGGAATCGAATCCCAGTCGTGAAGGGGTCATCTACTTGCCCTCCACAAAGGCATTCATCTTGGTGTTATTTTGTACAAATAGTTTCAGTGATTATTTTGTTTTTTCTAACCGTAATAATCACTCTGTGTCATCTGTCAATGGGAATAGTTTGTTAACCATTCATGCTGGTCTCTAACTCAAGTTGCAAGGAGTCTGTGATATACTTCGACTGTGCCTCCCCAGAGTATCACAGAGAGGAGGAGGGATGGAACAGACAAATGTCCTAGAAATGAAGCCCTTTTCTCTGGAGACAGATGACCGAAGTGCTGAGGAGAAGTCACAGTGCAAAGTGAAAACAAAAGGCTGGCCCTTCAAGGGCAACAGAGTGGAGAAGATCCCCATGGATACTAGTTACCTGGAGGAAGTTGTCACACCCCAAATTCGGTTTAATTTGAACTTTGACAGGTGTGCTCCTTGCATTTTTATAGTATGCCCGAACACCTCACTCCTGTTAAAAGTCGAAGGGCAAATTTCCAAAATTTACTCAGGTCATTTTTGTGTGAGACTGCCAATGACCAGATCTCAAGCTTCCCCATCATAAGTCACAGTATTGAGAACCAAAACTCACTCAGTTCTCATTTAACCCAAGTAAGAAATGTAATAAAATTTCCAAAACTTATGCAGTCAACATAAATGTTTTTGAAAATGTATCCCAGGAACTGAGCGAGTGTTGGAAATTTGCTCTTCAATTTTGCTTTTCTAGGTTTTGCTCACTAATTTTAATGATGTTTCAAACCACAGAATTGATATTTTGTATTATCTACAGGAAAATAAGGGGATGTGAAGAAATAAGAAATCAGGAAAATGTGCAGAGATTTGGCATCAACAGCCTATTTGCGGCAGTGTCGAGTGGGGACATCGGCAAGCTGCGGGGGCTGCACGACTACTTGCAACACACAATGAAACACCTGACGAATTCCGAATGTAAGCAAGTTTCCAGCTCGACCCTCTTCTGCGGCCATTGTCCTGCAGTGGACCAGCAGCTGCCGAATTAAGCTGACAGGACACGGAATTCCCAGTGGTGATTTTTTTGTTGTTTTTTTTGTTTGTTTCTTGGGCTGCCCTGATGTTTTAAAATTTAAACAAACCACTTGCAAGATCATAGCTAGCTAGCTGGTTAGCAGAACATGCTGCTTTAGCATCTCCTAAATAAGGAACGTTTATTTAATATTTAGTGTAGGGTGCTGTACTGCTAAATGAATGGTTTGAGTGGTGCAGAATACTGCTGGTCTTACCTGTTAAAGATTACAAACAAGGTCATCCCACATGGACTGGGTCCTTGCATTGCTGTTCATTGAGTCAGCTATTCCTTTGGCAGGGAATAGCATAATTCGTGTGCCATAATTTTTCCTTATTTCTTGGAATT
Source organism: Stomatorhinus ivindoensis (assembly GCA_019775895.2). Classification (NCBI taxonomy): domain Eukaryota; kingdom Metazoa; phylum Chordata; class Actinopteri; order Osteoglossiformes; family Mormyridae; genus Stomatorhinus; species Stomatorhinus ivindoensis. The sequence goes on along the minus strand of JABFEB020000104.1, from coordinate 15,044,470 downwards.
TAAAATGATTTAATTTATGTCTTGATTCAATATACAGGTAGGTGTGTATATTTTGACAGCAGCGAAGAACTGCAAACAATATTCTTTGGAAACATTTGTTTACCAGTGCTTCTGATTATTCTCCTTGCTTTAGATGAGTCACATGGCAAAAATGCCCTTATTAAAGGGCTCCTAAATCTAAAAAATGGCAAAAATGACACCATAGAATTTCTTCTTGACATTGCGGAGAAAATGGGAGACTTGAAGGAATTTGTCAATGCAGCGTACACAGACACCTACTACAAAGGTGAGCTCTGCCTGAAACATGACTGCTTTAGTATTTCCTTAAACCCATCATGATTGTATGATTGCATGATTGTACAATGTATATTTCACTGGATTTCCCTTGGTAGACCTGCCTGTTTGTGTCTTCGGGTGATACAGGGCAAACTGCACTTCATGTTGCCATAGAGAGAAGGAGTGAGTTCTTCACCAAGCTGTTGGTGCAAAAAGGAGCTGATGTTCATGCCAGAGCCTGTGGGAAGTTCTTCCAGGCACACGATGGACCCAATTTCTACTTTGGTATGTGGGGCACCATGATGAGGGATGATCAGAGGTATAAAATATCCATAAGATTTGTTGAGTTTCACATACAATGAGAACATCTGCACTGTCAGAAAAAGAGTACCAGTTAGTACCTTTGCTTCTCAGTGAGGCTGTACCTTTGAGGGTCTGCCAATGATACCCTTGGCTTTAGGTACTTGTACCTTTGAACAAACATTGACTATGAAGAACATCTTTGTATCATTAGGGGTACATTAATGATGTTTGTACCCTGGGGATGTTCCTCAGAGTCCCAAGCCTTAAATTTGAATCCGGTACATAAAATTTTACTTATCTGATTTCCGCACAGGTGAGCTGCCACTATCATTGGCGGCCTGTACCAATCAGCCGGCCATTGTTGATTTTCTCATCGATAATCCATACCAGAAGGTGGACATCATGAAGACGGATTCCCATGGCAACACGGTGCTACATGCTCTGGTCCTGGTCGCAGATAAAGAGAACACCGAGTTTATCATAAGGGTGTATGATCATATCCTCACTATATCAGCAATGCTTCACCCAGAGACCAAGCTAGAGGACACTGAGAACCATCAAAAGTTGACGCCACTCAAACTGGTGGCCAAGACAGGCAAAATCAGGGTAAATGTTTTGTCTATTTCTGTTTCTTTTTTGTCCTCGAGTGTGTCTCTCCATGTCTGCACGACTTAACTTTCAACATCTAAACAATCCATCCTTCTTGACTGCATAACCAGTGACGATGGCAAAAGCTGTCAGTCCACCCACGAATCCACCCACCCATCAATCCATCTATCATCCATCCATCCATCTCAAAGAACTAGAGAAAGAAGGAATCTGTGGCCTTATCTTCTCGGGTTCTTCACCTTTGTTTCCAGCTGTTTCAGCACATGCTACGCCGCAAGTTTGATGATAAGCACAGTGTCCGCCTATCCCGCAAATTCGTAGAATGGGCATATGGTCCAGTCCAGTCATCCCTCTACGATTTGACCTCATTGGACTCCTTCGAGGCCAACTCTGTCCTGGATATCATTGTCTATGGAAGTTTGATTCCAGTATGTGGGTGAACCATGTCTTTTTATTACACACAGTGATAATAATAATAATAATAATAATAATAATTGATAGTTTATTGCTCCACAAATTCTCTTTATGCCTCCCCCAGCTTGCTCTCTGTAGAAGGGCAGCCACTTGTTGTGGCACCCAGGGAGCTGGGCCTCCTGAAGGACCCACAGATGTAACAAGATAATTGGTCCTTCCTCTTATCCATGGCTTATCCATAATTTTCTTTGCGACGTGATTGACCTTCAGCATATCTTCACTCATTCATCTCACATGATCTTATGGTTTCAGAATCGCCTGGAGATGCTTCAGCTGGAGCCTCTCTGCAGGTTGCTTAATGACAAATGGGAGAAGTTTGCTCGATGGCTATTTCTCTTCAATTTCCTCATCTACCTTGTTTACTTAGGGGTCTTCACCACAGTCGCTTATAACACAAGGATGAAGCCGGTAAGGTGTTGAGTGATTCCTCTCGTACTGAATTGATAGGCACTACTAATATTTATTTATCATTTGTCTCATTCTGTCAGAATGGCAGAAGGCTTTACTCAGATTTCTACTGGGCTGCTCAACAGGTGTCCAGAGCAGAACATCCACAGACCAATATCTGTTTCTTACATTACATTTAAAATAATTTCCCCTATAATCTTAAAAGCATCTTAAGGCACGCAACATCCTCAAAAAGGCTAAATGATATGCTACCAAAAATTGTAACAATATGTGTATTGCAGCAGTCATCATTTTCCAAGGAAATTACTGATACGGATTATGTCTACCTCACTGGCCAAGTGACCTGCTGCATTGGAGCTCTTTATTTCTTTTTTAAAGGGGTACGTAAGGCATATTTTTCAATTTCCATGAAATAACATGCAAAAACCCCTGTGAAATGTATGGCTGAGTCAGAATTGGAAGTGAGCTGATAAACTAGTTTGTGAATAAGCAGGATATGTGTGGACATTTGTATTAGTGGTGCTATGCCATAATGTCCACCTGGGTGCGCTCTACACCTCCCCGCATACTCCCTAGATGCTGGGCGATATATCGAATTCTTAAGATATATCAATATATTTTCATACGAGATATAGGATGAGACAATATCATTTATATCAATAAAGTATATGTTGCTTTGAAATTATACTTGTAATGTCCATGCTCTGTGGATTTGTCCTACTCTGTCTAGTTGTTCTATTGTAGCCCGTTTCAACAGATATATAAATGTTAGAACACTGCCAATTCGCCTGTTTCTCCACTCCCTGTCTGCCTCTCACACAACTCCACCCTGCCCCGCCCTCTCCTTCTCTGAACACAACCCGCCCTTCCCTCTCACTGCATGCAGCGACAATATGGAGACAGACACAGACATGAAAACATGGTAGTTACAGTTTTAGTCCAGGACATGCTGCCTTTGAATCAGCTCATTTCCAAAACATACAAAGCCTATGAGTTTTTACATATTGAATGTGTTTATGACATAGATCCTTCTCATGTAAAGTTATCAGAACTGAAGAGAAAGCGCCCGAATCTGCAGACTCTGCTGGTGGATGGGTACAGCGAGATACTTTTGTGAGTCGTCTGTAGATTTGTGAGCTTTAAGCAAGTTGCATTAGCATCATGGTCTGGCTGCTATGGGCTGGGCAGAATCATAAGTGAGATGAGTTTGGGAATATGTAACAAAACAAAAGTTGGAATTACGTACCATAAACTTATTTTCTCATCAAGATTCTAAGTGATGAAGTGCTTTGCTCCTAGTTTCATACAGGCCATCCTCTTCATCATCTCTGTAGTCCTGTACTGCTGTAAAAGGCAGGAATACTTGGGCTTCCTGGTGATCTGTCTCGCCCTAAGCTGGGTCAATCTGCTCTACTTCTCCCGAGGTTCCAGACATATGGGGATCTACACTGTCATCATACAGAAGGTACATCTCAGAGTGGCCTAAGTGTTCCATTGTACAGTCATATCTTTGTAGCACTTTTGACTTCATCAGTCACTTTTACGTCTCTCTCATCTCATCAGATGATCCTCAGTGACGTTTTGCGCTTTCTGTTTGTCTACATTGTCTACCTTTTTGGATTTTCAGCAGGTATCTGGGTCTTTCTTCATCTATTATCTTGGTTCTCTAGCAACAGCCTTGTATCAAGTAGCCCTAAGTAATACTTCCATAATGCTTTCGCAACTTATATACCAGTTATAAATTTTCTGTGGTATTCATTACTGTAGCACACAACTTAAAGAGCTGTGTTCTGTAGGGCATTTAACCTAAAGTCTAACTTTTAAAATGGACATAAGGATTAGTTGCTGACTAATAACACATAATGACTATATCAACAGCTGTTGTGACGCTGCTGGATGAGCCCCCACCCTCTAAACCTCATCGCAATGGCACATCAAGGTCCCTTTTTACCTCAGAAAATGGATCTGCTGACTGTAAGAAACCCACCTTTAAAAGCCTCTCTTTCACCACTCTGGAGCTCTTCAAATTTACCATAGGAATGGGTGACTTGGAGTTCACTGAGAACTACAAGTACAAAGAAGTCTTCTACGTGCTGCTCATCTCCTACATAGTGTTTACCTACATCCTGCTGCTCAACATGCTTATTGCCCTGATGAACAGGACTGTGGAGAAGCTCTCTGAAGAGAGCTTAAACATCTGGAAGCTTCAGGTAAGCAAAGGCACCATAACCCAATGACAGATGACTCGTTAATCCTCTTCATATACTACTATGCTGGTCTGATGACCATTAGTATAAAACTGGCATAATAATATTGGAAGAGGACTGGTGAGTCATCCGCTATTAAGTTGTGGTGGACAAGGGGACAAAATGGACTTGTCTCCGCAGAGAGCAATCACCACCCTGGACCTGGAGAGGACTTTACCTTCCTGTCTGAGGAAAAGGCTGCGTTCTGGGACGGAGAAAGACCTGGGCAGGAAACCTGAGACTGACAAGCGTTGGTGCTTCAGGTGAACCACCAACGTGGATGCAGCTATTTAGACTTGAAGATTAAAATGAAGCCACAATCTAGGAAGCTTCACTAACATACAACTAGACATGGGCAGTCATGTTCTTACAGAGAAAATCAGTTTCATTTTTATAGCATAGTATAGCATAGTCACAGTAATTCATGTATTTTGAGGTCTCCACTGCTAAAACTCCACCAGATGGATAGCAATAGACCTTGCATCTGTTGTCACACTAGTGAAAGTGCGGGCCGGCATGTGGAATATGACATATTTCATTTTGTCATTATAGTGTGGAAGAAATCAACTGGAGCAAATGGGAGAGTGACCTCAGCATCATAAACGAAGAACCTGGTATCTGTCAGAAAATAATGCATTTCCCTCCAAACAAAGATATGCAACTCAATTAAATGGATGGGGGGAGGGCAGGGGTCAGACTTCAATCACTCTGATAGATCCATTTGGACCAGATCTGTATCATTTGGTAGATTTCAGTATAAACTGTAAAGAGTCACTGCATTAACTTTAATGTTATTGGCAGTTACTGAAAGCAGATGGAGAAAGTCCATTTAGGTGATATAATGAGTAGCAATGATTGTTGTGCAGTTACAAAGTCTTTGGTTCATTTTGAAATGAGTGTCTCATTCAAGAAATGACACCTAGAAAAAACACAAAATGCTCCGTTTCCTCCACCCAAGTACATCTCAAAGCCACTGACTGACTTGCCATGTTTCCAGTCAAATGGCCCTGAATGGTCCGTCACAGGCTGCAGCAGCTGGCAGTCACAAGATATGTCTGAAAATTACACACTCACAGTGATTCTGACAGTCCACAAAAGTGGACCTATTAAGACAACATAAGAGACACTGGTGAAAACCCCAGTGTCACATTAAGAAAGTAACCACATGATTCACGACAAAGACAAGAGGCACGATAGCCTCATCTGCCAAACCAAAACACATTATTCTATTAATCAAAACACATTATTCTTCACATTATCAGATGATGGTGGTACACTTCAAAAAGTCCTTGGGGTGTATGAATTTCTATTACTTAGTTATTCAAATTACAACAAATCTATAACATGTTTTAATAATCGAGTTTAATAATGCAGAAATAATGTTTCAAGTTGTGTTTAGTATGTATGATGACAACCTTACATATACTAAAAACCTGAATTTATAGTTCATTTAAATAACAGCTTGTGTAAAACATTTCCCACTTCGTATCTATATGTGCTATACATTGTTTCAGGTATGGGCATACATTTCTATAGTCACTATGGAGAACTGAACTGTGATGATGAAGATTTTCTCTATAACCACTATAATTTTCACTGTGTGTGTGTGTATATATATATATATATACATTATCTATATTAATAAATACAGTGGTACCTCGGATATCGAACTCACTAGAACTCAGAAAACAGCGCAACATTACAGTAACTAACAATAAATAAACCACTAAATTGTGTCTACTATTAGAGCATTTATGTCATTTATTTAAACTTTAGTTTAGCAGGTAAATGAACTGAAAACCAGCTCTCACTGCTTTACGTGATATTCAGGAGAAATAGCAGATTACGCATCGGAACTGCCTGGGATACAAACGTCATGCGTGTAACTAAACTCCTCAGCCAATAAGGGCAAAGGTTTGTCGTCACGGAGGCGGTTCCAGTTTGTGCAGCCGGGTGAGAGGTCGCAATGCATCTAACTGTAATGCATTGCGTCAGGATCAGAATGCGTTG